>CAUYLG010037865.1:0-12664 GCA_963573385.1 Cacajao melanocephalus
CACAGTAGAGCCTCCTGCAGCAGCAAAAGACAGCTGGGAGCTACATGGACAACATGCTCGGGAGTTACATCAACATCCTTAGGCAGCAGCTGGAGAATCTGGGCCAGGAGAAGCTGAAGCTGGAGGTGGAGCTTGGCAACATGCAGGGGCTGGTGGAGGACTTCAAGAACAAGTATGAGGATGAGATCAATAAGCGTACAGAGATGGAGAATGAATTTGTCCTCATCGAGAAGGATGTGGATGAAGCTTACAGGAACAAGGTAGAGCTGGAGTCTCACCTGGAAGGGCTGCCTGACGAGATCAACTTCCTCAGGCAGCTGTATGAAGAGGAGATCCAGGAGCTGTAGTCCAGATCTCAGACACGTCTGTGGTGCTGCCCATGGACAACAGCCGCTCCCTGGACATGGACAGCATCATCGCTGAGGTCAAGGCGTAGTACAAGGCGATTGCCAACCACAGCTGGGCTGAGGCAAAGAGCCTGCACCAGATCAAGTATGAGGAGCAGCGGATGCTGTCTGTGAAGCACAGGGATGACCTGTGGCTACAAAGACTGAGATCTCCAAAATGAACCGGAACATCAGCTGGCTCCAGGCTGTGATTGACGGCCTCAAAGGCCAGAGGGCTTCCCTGAGGCCGCCATCGCAGATGCCGAGCAGCGTGCTGAGCTGGACATTAAGGATGCCAATGCCAAGCTGTCCAAGCTGGAGGCTGTCCTGCAGCGAGCCAAGCAGGACGTGGTGTGGCAGCTGTATGAGTACCAGGAGCTGATGAACGTCAGGCTGGCTCTAGACATAGAAATTGTCACATATAGAAAGCAGTTGGAGGGCATAGAGAGCCAAGTGGAGTCTGGAATGCAGGACATGGGTGTCCATAGGAAGACCACCAGCGCTATGCAGGTGGACTGAGGTTGGCCTGTGGGAGTGTCACAAGCCCTGGCCTCAACTACAGCCTGGGCTCCAGCTTTGGCTCTGGCATGGGCTCCAACTCTTTCAGCTGCACCTGCTCCACCAGGGCCGTGGTTGTGAAGATAGAGACCTGTGATGGGAAGCTGGTGTCCAAGTCCTCTGATGTACTGCCCAAGTGAACAGTTACAGCCTTCCCCTCCTGCAGCTTCCCCAGAGCCCACAAGGGAAGCAATTGTGCAGGGTAGTACAGGGAAGAGGAGACCCACCTGAGGCTGAGCCCCAGCCCTCAGCCCACCTACGGGGGAGTTTACTGCCTGTGAAGCTCCCTGTCTATGGCTCCAGCTACAAAACAATTCAATTGCTTTTTTAGGGGGTACAAAATAAAACCTCAGCCAGATCTGCAAAACATAAATATTTTTAACTTCATTGTAGATCACTGTTTCTGATTCTGACAATCAATTAGTGAGTTCCAAAGGAGGTGGCAGAGACAGATCTCTAAACTTCAAATAGTTGGCAGAATACAGGTTATATGAATTAGATGACTTAACATATTTGACTCCTATACAGTCCTGAAGTTACCCAGCGATATGGTTTTGCTCTGTGCCCCACCCAAATCTCATCTCAAATTATAATCCTCACGTGTGGCAAGATAGACCTGGTGGGAGGTGACTGGATCCTGGGGTGGTTCCCCCATGCTGTTATTGTGATAGTAAGCAAGTTCTCATGAGATCTGGTTGTTTGATAAGTGTCTGGCATTTCCCCTGCTCTCTCTCCCTTTCTCCTGCCACCATGTAAGATGCGCTGGCTTCCCATTTGCCTTCCACCATGATTGTAGGTTTCCTGAGGCCTCCTAGCCATGCTTCCTGTGAAGACTGAAGAACGGAAAGTCAATTAAACCTCTTTCGTATATAATTACCAAATCTCAGGTAGTGGTCTTTATAGCAGTGTGAAAACAAACTAATATACCTACAGTGTTGCCACAGTTCAGCTCTGAAATGCTGTTAGTTGAAACAGCCACAAGACACATTTTGGGCTTGTGTTAGGTGCACAAGCGAAAAAAAAAATGGATAAGCAATTGGTGAAGAAGATTATTTGGGGCATATCTATTTTATAGGAGCCTCAGGAGAGTCATGGCATAAAGTTGAGAATTAATGATCTCCATTAATCTTAATTCGTGCTGAAATGGCCATGCAATCAGAAGATAGGCAAGTACAGTACCTAACTACAAATATAAAAAGGTACCAAACTCGTTTGGCCTACTCTAAACCCCGAAATAGGAGCATCTCAATTTCATTTGGTTGATCTGGCATATTTATGTCCCCAATTTAATGAAGCCTGAAGAGTCAAACTAGTAGTGTTATGATGAGTTAACACCACAGCTTTGATTGCTCACCATCCAAATAGCAAATTTTTCTAATATCATTTTATGGGACTTAAAAGACATTAAACTAAATATGATTGTTGCTCTATAAAATGGTAGAATAGTTTTCCATACACTGTATATATGCAAATACAATATCCCATCTCAACCTCCAGTGCCCATAGTAAGTTACCCTTACAGCTTAGATTGAATAATTACTATCGGTTTACATGCTTCTAAATCTTCCTTTTTTGTGTAACTAATACAGAGCTAAGCTTTCAAAAAAAAAAAAAAAGAATAGAACTATGCCTTATACAGAAGACCATCTTGTTTAAAAGCTTTGTCTCTTTATGCAAGGTATCCTTTCCGATTTGAAATAAATTCATAATATATACAGAAGACAATGCATGTAACCTGAAAATTACAAGAGAACATTCTGAATGTTAAATGTTTCACATACCTCTCATTCCTTCAGAGAAATGTGGGGCTGGGGTTGAGGGATTCAGAAGAAAAGAGAATTATAATCTAAAACTACAAACTTCTGTGACTATATACTGTAAAGACATCCAATTTCTAGCTTTTAAGAGCAGCAGTAAATGTATAAATCATTATTTCATCATCCACTCAGGAATCCTCAGATTACAAAGCCCTCTTGGCATTCTGAATGTCAGTATAGACACCACAGAATTGCAGGAACTTTTTGTGAGGTTCATTTGTTTCCCAAATGAAAATATATAGCCATATGTATTTTTTCTGTTTTCCTCTAAATTGGTTGGTGTAAACAGAATTGCGTAAAGCAAGTTTAGGAGATGGTCACAAGGTAAGGGCTGAATACCTAGCTGTAGGATATGCCTTCCGTTGTAAGAAATATATTCCTCTTCCCCCACTCCTTGTGATATGCTCAGTAAACTTTCCTTTATGGCATTCTCCACTTTTTTTCACTGATATGATGACAACCATGACAATCGTATTTTATAGAGGTATGTTCTTTAATGCACTGATGTGTAAAATAGGTTTACTGTACTTAAAGCTGCTCTTTACTGGAGAGACTATGTCACAATTACTTGACTATAATGATCGACAAAACTCAAAATAGCCTCACTTTGGATAAGCATCACAAGTTAGAATACATGTCTAAACTATCCAACTTTGTCAAACTCCTTTTTCCTTTGTCTTCCAAGTAAAGTTTCTCTGAAAAGAAATCTATTATTATTGATAGGGTCTGGATTTCGATTTTTTTTTCCCCAGACTTTCTCACTATTCCTTGACTCTGATTCTTAGAAGGGAATATTTAGTTTGGATGTAAGTAAAATAAAAAGTCATAACTTTCTGTTTTCGGAGTCTTAAAGTAATAATCTTTTCATATTTGAATTGAATTGTATTAGATTGTATTTCATACTTTCAGAAGTTAAATATACAAATAATTTATATTTTCTATAGAAAGTAAATGTAGAAATCCTTGCACCAAAATGAAAATAACTAGTAATCTAGTCATTCACAAATATAGTGAGAGAACCAGTGGAAATAGGCATCAAAACTGATAGGGGCCAAGACAAAATAGAGTGAAATTTCAAAATAAATATAAAAAAAAAAGATACGTATAGCAATTTTCACAGGACATTTCAAAACTCTTGAAAACATTGACAATGTTAAGGACTAAAAAACAGGTCATAACAGAGAAAAGAAAATACGTTTGTGAGGAAAGTATCTTTTAAGAAAAGTGGTTTGTGAGAAACCATTAGCCAGGCATATAAGATGTGTTGCTTCCAGGAAGTTTTCTATCCTACATTTTGGGGACTTAGACCAGGGTCTGACTTATGCCTAAGAAATCTAGAAATAAGATATTAACTCTTATAGTGGTAGGGTCAGGAGCCTTCCATTTCAGTACCATAGGACAGCACTCTGAATGTGTTGGAATGAAGAAGGCATGTGTTTTCATGCACTAGATGTGGGCCATAGGAGAGAAAGTGCTGGCTTAGAGTTATTTAGGGTTCTATCTACAAGGGCTATTTAGAGGATTTAAATACGTAAAAGAAAGAACCTGGGAGAAAAATTCTAGGAAATCAGTTCTTAGCTCTTCTGTATAAGGGATATCCAGGAGAGAGGATTGCAGAATCACTGGAGATTCTATGAAAGAATCCCGGGGAAGGAAGAGAAAAACTAGAACTTTTTGCCATCTTCAGAGAATACCAATAAACTCACAGGGGAACCAAGCAAGCAGAGATTTTCCTTTGCCCTTATCATTTCTTCATATTTTCTTGCTCTGACTCTTCAGGTGTTCTAAGCTGACTAGCACAGTAGTGCATGGGGACGGAATAGGGTTGTAAGAAAGAAGCTCAAAGCAGAGAACTAGAGAAGACAGAAATACCATTTTACTACTGCCAGTTTCAGTCTGAAGCAATGAGGCCCTAGCTAGTTAGAGAGGGAAAATATTTAATGCAAAATCAAACAAATGCTTAATTAGTTTCAACCATGGTATATGCCCCCTAGTACCATTTTAAGATGATGTGTTGAGAATGAAAGTTAGAACATTTGGTATTTCAATTTGCCAATGAATTACTATTTTCATATATTTTGGCCAGCACAAATATGTACTCTGGTTTTATTCTGTAATTCTTAATGTTCAGCAAATTTTAGCCAAACTGGGGAAAGAGCACCAAACATGACATTTTTTTTTTCTGTAAATACCTTTACTTTTGCCTGCATTATCAAGAACATATTTGCTGACTATAGAATTATAGATTGGGAAGCTTCCCCCTCCCCCCCCCAGTATTTTCCAGATATAATTTTAGTACTTTTTGGCTTTGACTGTTTCTTTGGGAAGACTCCTTTCACTATTGTTGCTAAGATAGAGGTAATATACTGCTTTTTTCCAGGCTGCTATGAAAATATTCTCATTTTGTTTGTTTGTTCGTTTTGCTTTGTTGTTTTTTGTGTTTTGAGCACCTGGCATAATTTTTTAATTTTACTTTTTATTTGACAAATAAAAATGTATAAAATTGTGGTGTACAACATAATGTTTAAAAACACATGTACATTGAAGAGTGACTAAATCAAACTCACATATGTATTACCTCATGTATATTTTGTGGAGAAAACAGTTAAAATCTACTCTTTCAGCAATTTTCAAGTATTATATAAAACATTGTTATTAACTATAGTTACTATGTTGTACAATAAATATCTTGAACTTATTCTTTCTGCTTAGCTGAAATTTTGTATCCTTTGACTATCATCCCAATATCCTTCAGCCTCAGCTTCTGCTATTGTGAATAATGCTGAAATAAACATGATAGTGTAGGTATCTCTTCAACATACAAATTTTATTACCTTTGGAAGTATATCCAGTAGTGGGATTACTGAATGTTATATTAGTTCTAGTTTTAAGTTTTTGAGGACGCTTCACACTGTTTTCTGTAATGACTGTCCTAATTTCCACTGACCACAACAGTGTGCAAGGATTCCTGCTTCTTCATGTCCTAGCCAACACTTGGTATATTTTTTTCATTTTGATAATAGCAAGGTGTAAATCGATCTCTCAGGTGTGAGAGGATAGCTCTGTAATTTTAATTTGCGTTTTCCTGATGATTAGTCATGTTGAGCATCTTTTCCCATATCTATTGGCCATTTGTATATGTTCTTTGAAAAAATGTATATTCAGATTCTTTGCCCTTTTTCAAATCTGTTTATTTTTTTTCCTTCTACTGAATTATTTATTATACATTTTGGATATTAACCCCTTAACAGATGTGTAGTTTGCAAATATTTTCTCCCAGTCCATGAGTTGCCTCTTAGTTCTGTTTATTCTGTTGATTTTTTTTCTTTTTTTCTTTTTTCTTTTTTTGCTGTGACAACAAAAAAGGAAGTTTAATGTAATCCCACTGGTCCATCTTTGTTTTTGTTACTTGTGTTTTTAGGGTCACATTCGAAAAATCATTGCCCAGACCTATATCAAGGAGGTTTTCCTTCATGTATTCTTCTAGCAGTTTCACAGATGCAAATGTTATACTTAATCTTTAATCCATTTTTAACTGATTTTTCTATATGATGTAAAATAAGGGCCCGATTTTATTCTTCTGCATGTGCATATCCAGGTTTCCCAATATCAAGTATTGAAAAGAATACATATCCTTTTCTTTTTGAATGTTCTTAGCGTCTTTCTTGAAAAATCAAGTGACCATAACTGCGTGGATTTTCTTTTCTGGGCTTGTTATCCTGTTTCATTGATCTATATGTCTGTTTTTGTAGCAGCATCATGCTGTTTGGGTTACTACAGGTTTGTAGTGTATTTTGAAGTCAGGTAGTGTGATGCCTCCAGCTTTGTTCTTTTTGCTCAAGATTGCTCTGGCTATTTGGGTGCGTTGGTGGTTCTATATGAATTTTAGGATTGTTTCTTCTATTTCTGAGAAGACTTTCATTGCTTTTTGGTGGGGATTGCATTAAATCTGTAAATCATTACAGGTAGTATGCCCATTTTGACAATATTAGTTCTTTAAATTTATGAACATGGGATATATAGTTCAATTTATTTGTATCTTCTTCAATTTTTTCAATGTTTTATATTTTAAGTGTGCAGATCTTTCACTTCCTTGGCTAAATTTATTCCTAAGTATTTTGCTGATTTTGCAGGATTTTGAAATGTAGGATTTTCAAATTTTATTGATTTTACAGGATTTGAAACCCTGCAAAATTATCAAAATACTTAGGAATTAACTTGAAAATGCAAAATCAATAGTTAGAAATAATTAATAGAATTTTCTTGACTTCTTTTTTCAAGTAGTCAACTTTTTAGTCTTCAGAAACCCTAATGATATTTGTATGTTGATTTTGTATCCCACAATGTTATTGAATCATTTATCAGTCTTAACAACTTTTGGTGTATTCTTTAGGGTATTTTATATATAAGATTATGCCATGCACAGAGACAATTTAACTTCTTTACTTCCAATTTGAATACTTCTTATTTCTTTCTGATGATTATTATGGTGAGTAGAAATAGTGAGTATCTTTTCTTGTTCCTGATGTTAGAGAAAAAGCTGTTCACTTTTTACTGTTGTGTATACTATTAGCTGTGGTCTTGCCATATATGGCCTTTATTGTGTTGAGAATACCTTTCTTGTATAACTAATTTTTTGGTTTTTTTTAATCACAAAAGTATGTGTATTTTGTTTTTTCTTCAGCATTTATTGAGATGATCATATGGTTTTTGTCTTTCATTATGTTGATGTGATATATCACATTTATTGACTTCTATATGTTGGACAATCAGTGCAGTTTTATGTAATGTGCCTTTGTATGATTTTCTTTAGCTTATTAGAGTTTCTCAAATGAGTGCTTGACACATTTCATATGTTTTGTAAATTTTGACCCTTATCTCTTTAAATTTTGCCTCCATTTATTTCAAATGTCCTTTGAGATATAAATTACATGTAATTATAGATCACTTCATAATTCACATTATGTTTTTTGCACTCTTATTTTACTATACATTTTCTTGTTCCTTCATGCTTCAATTGGTACATTATAAATTAATCAATAATTCTCTATTATCTCTAATAGCTATTTAAAAAATCCATTGAGTTCTTAATCTCAGTTTTTTTAATATAATTTCCATCTCTTCTTAATGTTTTTAGTTATTTGCCAGAAACTACATTAACTAGAACATAGCATTCTTGATTTTAAATATATATTTAATTATTTCAATCTTTTGATTTATTAATTTTAACAGATATAAAATCTCTGGTTGTTGACTCCTATTGATAGCTACCAAGCATTAATGAAGAAAATACCTCATCTCAGGTAATGACACCTCTAAGATAAATGTTGCATACTGTCACTCTTCTTGATGTTAGAGAATGTTTCTGTGACAATCTTACAGAATCACACATATGGTTACAGCCTCTTGTGTGTAGTAGTTACAGCAAAGGTTGTGTTTTTTTAATGCTTGATCCACATGATATTGTGGACGCAGATTAGTGTAATTTGTTTTTCGCATAGTTGTCTCAAAATTTTATCCCCTCTTAAATATGGGATAACATTCTTGTCAGAATAACATGTAATTTATAAATAAAGGATTAACTATTAAAAAATAAGAACTCCAACATGAGGCATTAGTTACAACTATAATTTGCAGATGTTTGGATAATTGTTATTTCTCCATCTCTAATAATTTTAAGTTATAATTTTTCTTAACTTCATCATTTGACTCAGATTAACATAAGCCCTGAGACTGTGTAGTGATTGGAAAGTACCTTATAATTTTTAAATATTGGAAAGAGTTTTTTATTTATTAAAATTAAAAATGTGAAGTGATTAAAAGTTCTAATAGAAACTTAGGTGTGGGTGAGGTAAAAGTTAAACTGAGAAAGACTGTAATCTGTCATTGACCATAATGTCTCCCATTAAGTGTAGAAATATAAAGAAAAACAATAAACATAGCATTTATCCATTTGCAAGTACATGATCATATGGTCTTCCATATTATAATAATAGTTATTTCAGTCATTAGTTTTGCTCCTAATATGTGTTAGGCATCATTATAATCTCTTCACAGTTCTGTGAAATGAAAAAATTACTGCTCAGAGACATACGGTGTTTTTTTTTCCAGTTTAAACATTTGATAAAGAAAAATCAGTTCACTAGACCAAATTGCAATAGGCTAAAGTTTGTGACCTATGCTTCAAAATCTAGAATCTAGAGCCAATGAGTTAAGAAAAATATAAAAATGATTTCTTAATAATTTAGTTAATAATTTGTTTATGTGACACAATAATGTTAATATAACTGCATTTTATGTTATTTTGTAAAAATACAAAGAGATTTTCTATGCTAAATTTTTAAATAAGTAATACTGAACATACATGCATTTTTAAAAAAGACTAATTATAAGATAAAATTAAAATTTACAGACTACACTAATTTAAATGTTATCACTTTCACTGCTTTAAAACACTGCTTTAAATTGCATGCAGTAAATATTTTCTCTTAAAAGCAAATTTGGTTTAAGACACTGTGGCTCTATAAACTAATTGACTTCAAAAAATATAGCACAAGGAGACAAACACTCAAAAATATTCTCTATTTGGAGGCTTCCAAATACAAATATATATTTAAATTATTTAATTACAAATATAGTTTTCATTGGTAAATTATATAGAAAAAAATGCAATCACATATAGGAACATAAAGCTATTTATTTTACATGATTATATACATATCCAAGGAATATATTAAAATATGTTTGAGTGTTATTGGGGTGTGGTAGTGATTTAATAAAAGACTGGAAATATAGGGTAAATATTTTAAAAATGTAAAAGCCTTGGCACCTTTGAGAGAACCAGGAAAACAAGATGGCCAAATAGGAGCAGCTCTGTTCTGTAGTTCCCAGAGAGATCAATACAGAAGGCGGGTGATTTCTGCATTTCCAACTGAGGTACTCAGTATCTCATTGGGACTGGTTAGCAGTGGGCGCAGCCCATGGAGGGCAAACCAAAACAGAGTGGGGCATCACCTCACCCAGGAAGTGCAAGGGGTCAGGGAACTCCCTCCCCTAGCTAAGGGAAGCTGCAAGGGACCATGTCATGAGGAACGGTACACCCTGGCCCAGATACTAAGCTTTTCCCACAGTCTTCTCAACCCACAGACCAAGAGATTCCCTCTGGTGCCTACGCCATCAGGGCCCTTTGTTTCAAGCACAACACTGGGCAGCCATTTTGGCAGACACAGAGCAAGCTGCAGGGATTTGTTGTTGTTATTGTTGTTGTTGTTATTTTGAGATGGAGTCTCAGGCTGGAGTGCAGTGGCACTATCTCAGCTTACTGCAACCTCTGCCACCCAGGTTCAAGTGATTCTCCTGACTCAGCCTCCCAAGTTGCTGGGATTATAGGCATCTGCCACTGTGCCTGGTTATTTTTTGTATTTTCAGCAGAGACGGGGTTTCACCATCTTGGCCAGGCTGATCTTGAACTCCTGACCGCATGATCCACCCGCCTCACCCTCCCAAAATGCTGGGATTACAGGTTTAAGCCACTGTGCCTGGCCAGGAGTTCTTTTGTTTTTGATACCCCAGTAGCATCTGGAACGCCAGCAAGATGGAACTGTTCACTCCCATGGAAAGGGCGCTGAAGCCAGGGAGCTGAGTGGTCTAACTCAGCAGATCCCACCCACAAAGAGCTCAGCAAGCTAAGCTCCACTGGCTTGAATTTCTTGCTGCCAGCACAGCAGTCTGATCTCAACATGGAATGTCAGAGCTTTGTGCTGGGAGGAGAATCCACCATTACTGAAGCTTGAGTAGGCAGTTTTCCCCTCACAATGTAAACAAAGCCTTAGGGAAGTTCCAACTGGGCAGAGCCCTCTGCAGCTCAGCAAAGCTGCTGTTGCCAGACTTCCTCTCTACAATCCTCCTCTCTGGGCAGGGCATCTCTGAAAAAAAGGCAGTAGCCTTAGTCAGGGCCTACAGATAAAACTCGCATCTCCCTGAAACAGAGCACTTGGTGGAAAGCAGGGCTATAGGTGCAGCTTCAGCAGACTTAAATGTCCCTGCCTGCCAGCTCAATGCAGTGGATCTCCCAGCACAGTGCTCGAGCTCTGCTACCTCCTCAAGTGGGTCCCTGACCCCCATACCTCTCAACTGGGAAACACCTCCTAGCAGCGATCAACAGACACCTAATATAAGAGAGCTCCAGCTGGAATCTGGCGGATGCCTCTCTGGGAGGAAGCTTCCAGAGGAATAAACAGGCAGCAATCTTTGCTGTTCTGCAGCCTTTGCTAGAAATACCCAGGCAAAAAGGGTCTGAAGTGAACTTCCAGCAAACTCCAGCAGACCAGCAGCAGGAAGGCCTGTTAGAAGGAGAACTAACAAACAGAAAGAAATAGCATCAACATCAACAAAAAGAATGTCCACTCAGAATCCCCATCTGAAGGTCACCAACATCAAAGACCAAAGGTAGATAAATCCACAAAGATGGGGAGAAACTGGCACAAAAAGACTGATAATTTCAAAACCCAGAATGCCTCTTCTCCTCAAAAAATCACAACTCCTCACCAGCAAGGGAACAAAACTGGATGGAGAACAAGTTTGACAAATTGACAGAGTAGGCTTCAGAAGGTGGGTCATAACAAACTTCTCCAAGCTAAAGGAGCATGTTCTAACCCAACGTAAGGAAGCTAAGAACCTTGAAAAAAGGTTAGAGGAATTGCTAACTAGAATAACGAGTTTAAAGAAGAATACAAATGACTTTATGGAGTTGAAAAACAAAGCACGAGAACTTTGTGAAGCATACACAAGTAATAATAGCCAAATCAATCAAGTGGAAGAAAGGATACCAGAAATTGAAGATCAACTTAGTAAAATAAAGCATGAAGACAAGATTAGAGAAAGAAGAATGAAGAGAAACAAAGTCTCCAAGAAATATGGGACTATGTGAAAAGATGAAACCTATGTTTAATTGGTGTACCCAAAAGATATAGGGAGAATGGAATCAAGTTGAAAAGCACTCTTCAGGATATTTTCCAGGAAACTTCCCTAACCTAGCAAGACAGGCCAACATTCAAATTCGGAAATGCAGAGAACACCACTAAGATAATCCTCAAAAAGAGCAACCCAAAGATATGTAATTGTCAGATTCACTAAGGTTGAAATGAAGAAAAAAATTTTAAGGACACTCAGAGAAAAAGATCAGGTTACCACAAAGGGAAGCCCATCAGACTAACAGCTGATCTCTCTGCAGAAACCTATAAGCCATAAGGGAGTGGGGGCCAATATTCAACATTCTTAAAGAAAATGATTTTCAACTTAGAATTTTATATCCATCCCAATTAAACTTCATAAGTGAAAGAGAAATAAAATCCTTTACAGACAAGCAAATGCTGAGAGGTTTTGTCATCACCATGCCTGCCTTAAAAGAGCTCCAGAAGTAAGCACTAAATATGGAGAGGAACAACCAGTACCAGCCACTGCAAAAACATACCAGATTGTAGACTATTGACACTATGAAGAAACTGAATCAACTAACAGACGAAATAACCAACTAGCATCATCAGTGCAAAAACCCTCAATAAAATACTGGCAAACTGAATCCAGTAGCACCTCAAAAAGCTTATCCATCATGATCAAGTAGGCTTCATCCCTGGGATGCAAGACTGGTTCAACATACGCAAATCAATAAACATAATCTATCACATAAACGGAACCAATGACAAAAACAACATGATCATCTCAATAGATGAAGAAAAGCCTTTGATAAAATTCAACACCCTTTCATGCTAAAAACTCAATAAACTAGGTATTGATGGAACATAACTCAAAATAATAATAGCTATTTATGACAAAGACACAGCCAATATCATACTGAATGGGCGAAAACTGGAAGCATTCCCTTTCAAAACCAGCACAAGACAA
>CAUYLG010037866.1:0-16042 GCA_963573385.1 Cacajao melanocephalus
ACAGGTGGAAGGGGCCAAGGGTGAGGATAGAATTCCCCTAAGAAGCCCCAGAGGGACCGGTAATAGGCCTTGTATAGGCTTAGTGCCGCTCGGGCATGGTCTTCTCTTAAATGACACCTGACGTCCAGTGGCCTTGGGAAAGTTGGGGAATGGCAAAACAAATGGACTAGGAGGTCCACAGGGTGTGAATTTTGAATCCACCACAGCGTACAGAGTTGACAAGAGATTTGCCAGTCTGTTCTTATTAAGCCATGACACCCTACCTCTCAGCACTCAGGGTGGTGCCAAAAAACTGAATAAGGGTGGGCTTCAGAGCACTGGCCATAGCCACACTTAATATCTTTTTGACAGAACAGACAATCATCTTGTTTCCACCCCAAATGGCCAAGAATAGTTGGCACCTTTTTGTCTAGGAGTTGATTTCCCAGGACAGAGAAAAAACTGCACCCGAGACGTCGCAGGCAGAATTCCCTTTTGGACATGAGCTGATGAAGGGAAAAGGAAATTATACCCAACACAGGCAGAAATACTCCTGTCCTGGAGGGGGTGGCTGAGAAAACCTACAGGCCACAATAATTATAATAAGTAAGAAAACAAAAAGATATAGGGCTAAAGCTATTTGCCACATGGCAGAGTCAGAAGAAATGAGGCCTCAGTAGCAGAAGAAGAACAGGAGAAAGAAGGAGAACAGAGTTACTTCTAGGGGCATGAGTTCATTAAAGGTCCCCTGCAGCCAGTGGTCTGTTACCCACTGTAGAATATCTTCCACTCCAAGGGAAGCAGGCCTAAACCACTGTATATCAGCCAACAGGAGTCTAACAAAACTGGTGAATTTACAATAAAGACAGAACCACTTAAAGGATTGACAGACAAAGGATGGGTGCCCCCCAGATGGGAGACCAGTCTGATGCCTGCCCGGCCACGTCCCCATGGGGATGTTTCAGAGCATCTTGGCTAAGGTGTACCTGTATAAACCCCGGGCCTGGTCACCTTAGAAGTTTAAGTTCTGAGGTGAATCACCATTATGCCTTATGACATCCCCGTGGAACTGTGGGTAAAGGCCCACACAAACCCCGTAGCCTTCCAGCTGTGGGACTACATATATACACACTCACTCTCTCACTCACACCGAGGTTATGGAAAACAACCAAAACCTAAATTACCCATGAATAGGCCTAAAGCGCTGTATATCAGCCAACAGGAGTCTAACAAAACTGGTGAATTTACAATAAAGACAGAACACATAAAGGATTGACAGACAAAGGATGGGTGCCCCCCAGATGGGAGACCAGTCTGATGCCTGCCCAGCCACATCCCCAGAGGGATGTTTCAGAGCATCTTGGCTAAGGTGTACCCATATAAACTCCGGGCCTAGTCACCTCAGAATTTTTAGTTCTGAGGTGAATCACCGTTATGCCTTATGACGTCCCCGTGGAACTGTGGGTGAAGGCCCACACAAGCCCCGTAGCCTTCCAGCCGTGGGACTACATATATACACACTCACTCTCTCATTCACGCTGAGGTTATGGAAAACAACCAAAACCTAAATTACCCAAGCCTCTAGTGAGGTAACCTGAGCCTCCAGTGACATCTCACGGTAGGCTTGCCTGGTCAGAGTTGCAATGACCGTGTCTGGTCCCCCAACTCAGGCCCCCCCTGACGGCCCGGTCCCCAGACCTGACTTACCTCCGGAGGTTCCCGGGACCCTGAGGAATTTCGGGTGAATGTCGGCCAGGCAGTCGCTTATCCTCCGTGGGGCCGGAACTCTGGGGCCCTGGAACAGCTCAGGGGGCACCTCCCCTAGAGGTTGCTGAGGTGGGAGCGGCTGCCCAGGCGAGACTCTGAGACGGCTTTCGTCTGGTGATGGATGAAGATGAGAATCTCGCTGGGGCCTCCAGATGTAATACTGGAGCGAGCATAGAAAGTCAACACCAAGACAAAAGTATGCCAAATTGCAGGGTCTTTATTGCCGGCAGCCACAGAGGACTAGTGTCTCTCCAACCTGTGGCCTGAAAAAAAGGTGTCAAGACTTTTATACCCGTAAAAATCACCTTGGGAGTGAGGGTGAGGGGCGGGGGTAGGTGAATTCTGTAAATCACCTTCTGGGCAGAGATTAGGATTTGGGGCAGGGGTGGGGGTGAGGGCTCCAGACATTCCAAGGGCTAGTGAATTTTGCAAATCACTTTCTGGGGCGGAGGTGAGGGTGTGGGGCTCCAGACATTCTGAGGGCTAGGGGACTTTTTGACATTCTGATAGTTACTTAAGTGGTTCACAAAAGTCAAGATTAGCATCTGTTTACACATTGTCTGGGTAGGGTGGCAATTACAGTCCTTAATTAGTTATTCACATTTGGGTTATAAAGAGCAGTTTCAACAGAAAGCCGAGGTATGGTTGATCCTTAATTATTCATATTTGGGTTATAGAGAGCAGTTTCAACAGAAAAGAGGAAGTATGGTTGAGGTATGCAAGTTTATGGGGCTTTTTACCATGTCACATTAGGTGCCTATATGTTGTGACATTTTTCTGTTGGACAAGGGTTTTTATACTGTCCATGTTTGCCTTTTTTAACTGCTATTGCTTTAAAATTTGTTTTGTCTGATGTAAGAATAGCTACTTCTGCTTGCTTTTATTGTCCATTTGCACAAAATGTCTTTTTCCACCGCTTTACCTTTAGTTTGTGCAAATCATTACGTGTTAGGTGAGTCTCTTGAAGGCAGCAGATGGTTGGTGAGTTCTCATACATTCAGCAATTCTATATCTTTTAAGTGGAGCATTTAGGCCATTCACATGCAGTGTTAGTCTTGAGGTATGAAGTACCATTCCATTCATCATGCTATTTGTTGCCTTGGTTTTTGTTTTTTAAATTGTATTTTTGTTTTATAGGTCCTGTGAAATTTATGCTTTAAAGAAGTTGTGTTTTGTTAGGTTTCCAGGATTTGTTTCAAGATATAGAGATCCTTTTAGCAGTTCTTGTAGTGGTGGCTTGGCAATGGCAAATTCTCTCAGCATTTTTTTGTCTGAAAAAGATTGTATCTTTTTTTCATATATGAGGCTTAGTTTCACTGCATACAAAATTCTTGGCTGATAATTGTTTTGTTTGAGGAGGTTGAAGATAGGGCTCTAATCCCTTCTGGCTTGAAGGGTTTCTGCTGAGAAATCTGCTATTAATTTGATAGGTTTTCCTTTACAGGTTATCTGGTGGTTTTGTCTCACAGCTCTTAAGATTCTTTCCTTCATCTTAATTTTAGATAACCTGATGACAATGTGCCTAGGTGATAATCTTTTTTTTTTCATTAAAAAATTTTTTTATTATAGTACTTTAGGTTCTGGGGTACATGTTCAGATTATGCAGTATTGTTGCATAGGTACACACATGGCAATGTGGTTTGCTGCCTCCATCCACCTGTCACCTACATCTGGCATTTCTCCCCATGCTATCCCTCCCCAATATCCCCACCCCACCGCTCTCCCTCCCTTGCCCCCCCTAACAGATCCCAGTGTGTGATGCTTCCCTCCCTGTGTCCATGTGTTCTCATTATTCATCACCTGCCTATGAGTGAGAATATGTGGTGTTTGATTTTGTGTTGTTTCAGTTTGCTGAGACTTAGGGTTTCCAGATTCATCCATGTCCCTACAAAGGACACAAACTCATCATTTTTTATGGCTGCATAGTATTCCATGGTGTATATGTGCCACATTTTCCTTGTCCAGTCTATTGTCAATGGGCATTGGGTTGGTTCCAGGTCTTTGCTATTGTAAACTGTGCTGCAATGAACATTCGTGTGCATGTGTCCTTATAGTAGAACAATTTATAATCCTTCGGATATATACCCAGTAATGGGATTGCTGGGTCAAATGGAATTTCTATTTCTAGGTCCTTGAGGAATCGCCACACTGTCTTCCACAATGGTTGAACTTATTTACACTCTCACCAAGAGTGCAAAAGTGTTCCTATTTCTCCGCATTCTCTCCAGCATCTGTTGTCTCCAGATTTTTTAATGATTGCCATTCTAACTGGTGTGAAGTGGTATCTCAATGTGGTTTTGATTTGCATTTCTCTAACAATCAGTGATGATGAACATTTTTTCATATGTTTGTTGGCCTCATATATGTCTTCTTTTGAAAAGTGTCTGTTCATATCCTTCTCCCACTTTTGGATGGGCTTGTTTTTTTCTTGTAAATCTGTTTTAGTTCTTTGTAGATTCTGGATATTAGCCCTTTGTCAGATGGATAGATTGCAAATTTTTTTCCCCATTCTGTTGGTTGCTGGTTCACTCTAATTATTCTTTTGCTGAAAAGAAGTTCTGGAGTTTAATTAGGTCCCATTTGTCTATTTTGGCTTTTGTTGCCAATGCTTTTGGTGTTTTGGTCATGAAGTCCTTGTCTATGCCTATGTCTTGAATGGTTTTGCCTAGGTTTTCTTTTAGGGTTTTTATGGTATTAGGTGTTATGTTTAAGTCTTTAATCCATCTGGAGTCAATTTTAGTGTAAAGTGTCAGGAATGGTCCACTTTCTGCTTTCTGCACACTGCTAGCCAGTTTTCCCAACACCATTATTAAACAGGGAATCCTTTCCTCATTGCTTGTTTTTGTCATGTTTGTCAAAGATCAGATGGCTGTAGATGTGTGGCATTGCCTCTGAGGCCTCTGTTCTGTTCCATTGGTCTATATCTCTGTTTTGGTACCAGTATCATGCTGTTTTGATTACTGTAGCCTTGTAGTATAGTTTGAAATCCAGTAGCGTGATGCCTCCAGCTTTGTTGTTTTTGCTTAGGATTGTCTTGGCTATGCAGGCTCTCTTTTGGTCCATATGAAGTTTAAGGTGGTTTTTTCCAGTTCTGTGAAGAAGGTAATTGGTAGCTTGATGGGGTTAACATTGAATCTATAAATTAGTTTAGGCACTATGGCCACTTTCACAATATTGATTCTTCCTAACCATGAGCATGGAATGTTTCTCCGTCTGTTTGTGTCCTCTCTTATTTCCTTGAGCAGTGGTTTGTAGTTCCTTTCGAAGAGGTCCTTCACATCCTTTGTTAGTGGTATTCCTAGGTATTTTATTCTCTTTGTATCAATTGTGAATGGGAGTTTGCTCATAATTTGGCTCTCTGTCTATTATTGATGTATAGAAATGCTTGTGATTTCTGCACATTGATTTTGTATCCTGAGACTTTGCTGAATTTTCTTATCAGTTTCAGGAGATTTTGTGCTGAGACGATAGGGTTTTCCAAATATACAATCATGTCATCTACAAATAGAGAAAATTTGACTTCCTCTTTTCCTAATTGAATACTCTTTATTTTTTTTTCTTGCCTAATTGCTCTGGCTAGAAATTCCAATACGATATTGAATAGGAGTGGTGAGAGAGGGTATCATTGTCTAGTGCTGGATTTCAAAGGGAATGTTTCCAATTTTTGCCCATCTGTATGATATTGGATGTAGGTTTGCTTATTGAGAGTTTTTAGCATAAAGGGCTGTTGAATTTTGTGGAAGGCCTTCTCTGCATCTATTGAGATAATCATGTGGTTTTTGTCTTTGGTTCTGTTTATGTGGTGAATTACGTTTATAGACTTGCATATGTTGAACCAGCCATGCATCCCTGGAATTAAGCCTACTTGATTGTGATGGATAAGCTTTTTGATTTGCTGTTGCAATCAGTTTGCCAGTATTTTATTGAAGATTTTTGCATCTATGTTCATCATGGATATTGGCCTGAAGTTTTCTTTTTTGGTTGAGTCTCTGCCAGGTTTTGGTATCAGGATGATGCTGGTCTCATAAAATGATTTGGGAAGGATTCCCTGTTTTTGGATTGTTTGGAATAGTTTCAGAAGGAATGGTACCAGCTCCTCTTTGTACATCTGGTAGATTTAGGCTGTGAACCCGTCTGGACCTGGGCTTTTTTTGGTTGTTAGGCTATTAATTGCTGCCTCAATTTCAGCCCTTGTTATTGGTCTGTTCAAGGTTTCAACTTCTTCCTGGTTTAGGCTTGGGAGGGTGTAAGTGGCCAGGAATTTATCCATTTCGTCTAGGTTTACTGCTTAATGTGCATAGAGTTGTTTGTAGTAATCTCTGATTGTAGTTTGTATTTCTGTGGAATTTGTGGTGATATCCCCTTTATTGCTTTTTATTGCATCTATTTGATTCTTCTCCCTTTTCCTTTTTATTAATCTGGCTAGTGGTCTATTTTTTTGATCTTTTCAAAAAACCAGCTCCTGGATTTATTGATTTTTTGAAGGATTTTTGTGTCTTCGTCTCCTTCAGTTCTGCTCTGATCTTAGTTATTTCTTGTCTTCTGCTAGCTTTTGAGTTGTTTTGATATTGCTCCTCTAGCTCTTTCAATTTTGATGATAGGGTGTCAATTTTAGATCTTCTCATTTCCCATGTGGGCATTTATTTCTATAAAATTTCCCTCTAGACACTGCTTTAAATGTGTCCCAGAGATTCTAGTGTGTTGTGTCTTCATTCTTGTTGGTTTCGAAGAACATCTTTATTTCTGCTTTCATTTCATTGTTTATCTAGTAGACATCAGGAGCCAGTTGTTCAGTTTCCATGAAGTTGTGCAGTTCTGAGTTAGTTTCTTAATTCTGAGTTCTAATTTGATTGCCCTGTGGTCTGAGAGACTGTTTGTTATGATTTCTGTTCTTTTGCATTTGCTGAGGAGTGATTTACTTCCAATTATGTGGTCAATTTTAGAGTAGGTGTGAAATGGTGCTGAGAAGAGTGTATATTCTGTGGATTTGGGATGGAGATTTCTGTAGATGTCCATTAGGTTCTCTTGGTCCAAATCTGAGTTCAAGTTCTGCATATCCTTGTTAATTTTCTGTCTCATTGATCTGTCTAATATTGACAGTGGAGTGTTAAAGTCTGCCACTATTATTTTGTGGGAGTAAAAGTCTCTTTATAGGTCATTAAGAACTTGCTTTATGTACCTGGGTGCTCCCATATGGGTGCGTATATATTTAGGATCATTAGCTCTTATTGATGCATTGATCTTTTTATCATTATGTAATGTCCTTCTTTGTCTCTTTTGATCTTTGTTGGTTTAAATTCCATTTATTGGAGACTAGGATTGCAACCCCTGCTTTTTTTTTTTTGCTCTCCGTTTGCTTGGTAAATCTTCCTCCATCCCTTTATTTTGAACCTATGTGTGTCCTTGCACGTGAGATGGGTTTCTTGAATACAGCACACCAATGGGTGTTAACTTTTTATCCAATTTGCCAGTCTGTGTCTTTTGATTGGGGCATTTAGCCCATTTACATTTAAGGTTAATGTTGTTATGTGTGAATTTGATTCTGCCATTTTGATGCTAGCTGGTTGTTTTGCCCATTACTTGATGTAGTTTCTTCATTGCATAGATGCTCTTTCCCATTTGGTACATTTTTCTAGTGGCTGGTACTGGTTGTTCCTTTCCTTGTTTAGTGCTTCTTTCATGAGCTCTTGTTAGGCAGGCCTGGTGGTGACAAAATCTCTTAGCAATTGCTTGTCCATAAAGGATTTTCTTTCTCCTTTACTTATGAATCTTAGTTTGGCTGGATATGAAATTCTGGGTTGAAAGTTCTTTTCTTTAAGGATGTTAAATATTGGCCCCCACTCTCTTCTGGCTTGTAGGGTTTCTGCTGGGTGATCCACTGTGAGTCTGATGGGCTTCCCTTTGTGGGTAACTGACCTTTCTCTCTGGCTGCCCTTAGCATTTTTTCCTTCATTTCAACCCTGGTGTACCTGAAGATTATGTGCCTCGGGGTTGCTCTTCTTAAGGAATATCTTTGTGGTGGTCTCTATATTTCCTGGACTTGAATAGTGGCCTGGCTTGCTAGGTTGGGGAAGTTCTCCTGGATAATATCCTGAAGAGTGTTTTCCAGCTTGGATTCATTCTCTCTGTCACATTCAGGTACACCTGTCAAATGTAGTTTAGGTCTTCTCACATAGTCCCATATTTCTTTGAGGCTTAGTTAATTTCTTTTCACTCTTTTTTCTCTATTCTTGCCATCTCGTTTTGTTTCATTGAGTTGATCTTCAATCTCTGATAATCCTTTCTTCTGCTTGGTTGATTTGGCTATTGAATTTTGTGTATGCTTTGTGAAGTTCTCATGCTGTGTTTTTCAGCTCCATGAAGTCATTTATATTCTTCTCTAAGCTGTTTATTCTAGTTAGCATCTCATCTAACCTTTTTTCTATGTTCTTAGTTTCTTTGCATTGGGTTAGCACATGTTCTTTTAGCTCTCAGAAGTTTATTACCCACCTTCTGAAGCCTGTTTCTGTCAATTTATCAGATTCAGTCTCCATCCATCTTTGATCCCTACCTGGTGAGGAGTTTGATCCTTTGGAGGAGGAGAGGCATTCTGGTTTTTGGTGTTTTCATCCTTTTTGCATTGATTTCTTCCCATCTTAGTGGCTTTATCTACCTGTGGTCTTTGCAGTGGTGACTGTCGGATAGGGTCTCTGAGTGGACATCCTTTTTGTTGATGATAAATTTATTTCTTTCTTAGTTTTCCTTCTAATAGGCCCCTCTGCTGCAGGACTGTTGGAGGTCGACTCCAGACCCTGCTTGCCTGGGGATCACCCGTTGGCACTGCAGAACATTAAGTGTTGCTGCCAGTTTCTTCTTCTGTTATCTTTGTCCCAGAAGGGTACCTGCCAGATGTTGGCCTGAGCTCTCCTTTATGAGGTGTTTCTTTGGGTATATGAGGGTCACGGTGCTGTTTGAGGAGAGAGTTTGTCCCTTATAGGAGCTCAAGTGCTGTTCTGGGAGCTCCATTGTTCCATACAGAGATGCTAGGCAGGTAGTTTTAAGTCTGCTGTAGTGGAACTCATAATAGCCTCTTTTCCCAGGTGCTCTGTTCTAGGAAGGTCAGCTTTATTTATAAGTTCCTGTCATGCTGCTGCCTTTTTTCATAGATGCCCTGCCCTGCACAGAGTAGTCTAGTCACAGTCTGCCAGCAGAGGCATTGCTGAGCTGCCGCAGGCTCTGCCCAGCTGCTGTGTGAACTGCCTTGGTAGTGGTGGTTGCCTTTCCCCCTACTGAGCTGGAGTCTCCTGGGTCCAGCTGCGCTTGCTGTGAAACTCTTAATCCAGAGCGTTTCAGATTGCTTGTTTTGTGGGGGTGGTACGTGCTAAGCCAGATTGCCTGGCTCCCTTTCTCTGCCCCCTCCCTTTCAGTTGAATGGGTGGCTCTGTCTTCCAGGTGCCCGTTGAAACAGCCACCCAGATTTGTGTGTTTTTCTGTGCTAACGTGGCACTGACTGAAACTGCCATGCTGAAAACACATGGGGCTTTTCGGCCTGGGAGTCTAGTCTGTGGGCAGTGAAAATTTGTTTGGAAATGTGGTGGGCACTCACCCTCTGCGTTGTTCTTGCTGGGAACTGCACTCCAAGGCTGTTCGTATTCGGCCATGTTGGATCGTCTTCCCCTGTCTTTTTGCAATGAATTTCCCAAATGTTCTTTGTGTTTCTTGTATTTGGATGTCTAGGTCTACCAAGGTCAGGGAAGTTTTCTTCAGTTATTCTCCCAAATATGTTTTCTAAACTTTTAGATTTCTCTTCTTCCTCAGGAACACTGATTATTCTTAAGTTTGGTTGTTTAACATAATCCCAGACATCTTGGAGGCTTGTTCATGTTTTCTTATTCCTTTTTCTCTTTGTTGGATTGGGTTAATTCAAAGACCTTGTCTTCAAGCTCTGAAGAAAATTCTTCAATTGTTTTCTTCTATTATATTGCTGAGACTTTCCATAGCATTTTTCATTTCTATAAGTGTGTCCCTTGTTTACTGGAGTTTTGATTGTTTTTTATTTATGTGAACTATTTCCTTGAATATTTCTCCCCTCACTTCGTGTCATTTTTTGGATTTCCTTATATTAGGCTTCACCTTTCTCTGGTGCCTCCCTGATTAGCTTAACAACTAACCTCCTGAATCATTTTTCAGGTAAATTAGGGATTTCTTCTTGTTTTGGGTCCATTGCTGGTGAACTAGTGTGATTTTGGGGGGTGTTAAAGAACCTTGCTTTCTCATTTTACCAGAATTGTTTTTCTGGTTTCTTCTTATTGGGGTAGGCTCTGTCAGACGGAAGGTCTAGGGCTGAAGGCGGTTGTTCAGATTCTTTTGCCACACAGAGTGTTCCCTTGATGTGGTATTCTCACCCTTTTCCTATGGATGTGGCTTCTTGAGAGCCGAGCTGGATCAACTGTTAACTCTCTTCTGGATCTAGCCACTCAGCTAGGCTATCAGTCTCTGGGCTGGTAATAGGGGTTGTCTGCACAGAGTTCTGTGATGTGAACCATCTGTGGGACTTTAAGCCATGAATACCAGCACCTGTTCTGGTGGAGGTGGGAGGGGAGTGAAATGGACTCTGTGAGGATTCTTAGCATTGGTGGCTTAATGCACTATTTTTGTGCTGGCTGGCCCCCTGCCAGGAGGTGGCAATTTCCAGAGAGCATGACCTGTGGTCATACGGGAAAGAAGAGGCAGTGAGCAGGGCCCTAGAACTCCCAAGAGTATATGTCCTCTGTCTTCAGTGATCAGGGTGGGTAGAGAAGGACCATTAGATGGGGGCAGGGCTAAGTGTGTCTGAGCTCAGATTCTCCTTGGGTGGGTCTTGCTGCAGCTGCTGTGGGAGATGGGAGTGAGGTTCACAGGTCAATGGAATTATGTTGCTAGGAGGATTATGACTGTCTCTGCTGTGTCATGCAGGTTGTCAGGGAATTTGGGGAGAGTTGACAGTCACAGGCCTCACCCAGCTCCCACACATTCCAAAGGGCTGGTCTCACTTCCACTGTGCCCCTTCCAACAGCACTGAGTCTCTTTCAAGGCAGTGGGTTAGCATGACTGAGAACTTGTCCCAGGTTTCCCACCTCCCAGCTGCAAAATCAGGTATGGCTTTCCTTCTTTCCCTGCCTGTGGAGTCTGCACACCAGATTCACACCCTTCCCTGAGTTCTGGCCAGGAGGCTTCTCAATCAGTTCAAATTGTTACAAAGTTTAACTGGAGATTTCCTTCTCCATGTGGCCTTTTCCCAGTACCTCTAGCTGACCTCCCAGAGTACTCCTGTGAGGCCAGGCAGAAACCCAGCAAGCTCTCAAGGCTATCATTGTCTTAAATTTTTCCTCTCATGGAATATAGAATAAGAACATTGAGGGTCAATACATCCAATTAAACATTTATAACATATTTCTTTATTCTGATTATAAAAGCAATGCATATATGCTTATTGTAGAAAGTTTCAAAAATAGAGTCCAAAGGAGGAGACAAAAAGCTTTGTTGAGTATGGTGGTTCATGTCTCTAATTCCTGAACTTCAGGAGTCCACAGCAGGAGGATTGCTTGAGTCCATGAGTTTGAGGCCAGCCTGGGTAACGGCAAGACCTTATCTTTACCAAAAAACAAAAAACAAAAACAACAACAACAACAAAAAAAACCTGTTAGCCAGGTGTTGTGCTGTGTGCCCGTGGTCCCAGCTACTGGATAGGCTGAGGTGGGAAGATCATTTGAGCCTGGAGGTTGAGGCTGCAGTGAGCCATGATCATACCACTGCACTCCAGCCTAAACAGAGTGAGACCCTGTCTCAAAAACAAAAGTCTCCTATAGTCCCTTCTTTAAGCAATCAGTATTCATGTTTTAATGTGAATCTTGCAAAGTCTTCCTATGCTATATATATATGTTTAAAAACTTGTGTGCTATTTTATACCATTAAAACATTTTTCCCCTGCCTTATTGTGACCATTTTTCCATGCTACTAACTACCCCATATAAATTATAATGGCTGTATATTTTTTATTCACATTGACATACCATAATTTCTCATAGCATATTTTATCTGCAATCTTAAGAATACAAATGAGTCAGATCTTTAATAAACCTCACACATGGGGTATATAAATCTATTATAATTCTGTCATTAAAAACATGTCTACATTAAAGGTTTTCTATGTTTATCTGAAAAACAGAATGAATATATATATATATATAAAATAAGAGTCTCTTTCCTGAGTTAATGCCTACTCATACATTAGCTCTCAGGTAAGGGGATTCTCATAAGAAAAATAGACACATTTCTTACCCATTCATCAGCTAAGGAGCTACCTCCTTATTTTCGACTCCTACTCTGCCTCAGCAGAAATGTCATTACCTTTATTCAAATGAACAATTCTTTAGCACTATTTACCAGGTGTAGTTATAGGTTTCAGGGATACAGCAGGGGGCATCCATGCCGAGGAACAGCAGCAACGTTGGCATGGCTGTGTGTGTGTGAAGTGAGCACTGGGAAAAATAGCAGGGGAAGACATCAAAGAGGTAGTCAAGAGCCAGATCCTATAGCATCTTGTAGGCACTATCAGGACTTTTACTGTGAATGAGTTGTGAAAACATTGGTTTATAAACATGATCTCAATTATTCATTTTTAAATGATCATTTTGGCTGTTACAAGTAAAACTGGCTAAAGGAAAGCTTGTACCAGAATGTTACAGTGGAATTGCTGAGTAGTAGCATATGATCTATTTTGCTGAAAGGTCTACAGATTAGCTGTACTTGATGTGGAATGTAAGAAGTCAAGGATAACCAAGTTTAATGGCCTGGGTAATTATTAGCAAAATGGAGTTGCCATCTACTGAGGTGGGAAAGATTGGTGAAGAAGAGCTTGGAGGCAGAGGTAGGAAATCAAGAGTTCAATTTTGGTCATGTTAAGTTTGAGTTGCTTATTAGCCAAGTGGAAAGGGAGGTGATTGGATATACAGTGCTAGTGTTCAATAAAGAATCCGGGACTGGTGATCTAAATTTGGAAGTTATCACTGTATAGATGGTATTTAAAGCTAGAGAATGGGTGAGACCACTAAAGAATGAGTTTAGGTAAAGAAAGAAAGAGAGTCAAAGACTGGGTCCTGGAATACCTCAACTGATAGTGGTAGAGGAAATGAGGAAAAACCCCAGCCAAGACTATGAAGGAGACCAGTGAAGTCTCCTTTTTTGAAGACCAAAACAAGTGAGGTTTGATGAGGGATAGCTCATCTGTGTCAAAGGCTGCTATCGCGACTGAGAAGGGAACTACTAAATCTGGACTTCTGGAAGTCATTGATAGCTTCAGCAAGAACAGTGTCCATAAAATGGTAGGAAAAAATAAAGCCCTATGAGAATAAATGCAAGAAAAATGAGAGGACAAAAAGGGAAGACAGTGAGTAGAAATAACTTCTATAGAGTCTTGCTAGAAAAGAGAAATCTAAGTTTTCTTTGATTCCCTTCCCCATCCTCCATCAAAGTAAACAAGATTCCTCTGTTATGTATTTTTGTTGCACACTGTGTTTTTTTCTTTGTAACTGATATGGTTTCACTGTGTCCACACCCAGATTGCATCTTGAACTGTAGCTTCCACAATCCTCATGTGTCTTGGGAGGGACTGAGCAGGAGATAATTGAATCTTGGGTTTTTCCCATGTTCTTGTGACCATGAATAAGTCTCACAAGATCTGATGGTTTTATAAAGGGCAGTTTCCCTTACCTGTTCTCTTGCTTGCCACCATATAAGACATGCCTTTGCTCCTCCTTCACCTTCTGCTATGATTTTGAGGCCTCTCAAGCCATGTGGAACTGTGCATTCATTAGACTTCTTTTGCTTTATAAATTACCTGCTCTCAGGTGTTTCTTCATAGCCATATGAAAATTGACTAATACAGTAAATTAATATACTACACATTTTTACTACATATTTTATATAATTATTGACTATCTCCATTACTAGACTGTAAGTTCTACTATGGTGGGGACTATCTTGTTAATTGCTCAATCCTCAATCTTTGAACAGGGCCTGGCATATTCCTACAACAATTTGTTGGTGGTCTGAATAATTATAGGTTTAAATATGAGATGTTATTCTATTTCATGTTAGTCCCTTAAGGTACACTTTATATAACTTAAATTTGATGCAAATTTCTTCTTGGTTTTCATTTTCTAACACTTACAGCAAAGCCTGCTCATTTAAAAAAATGAGTGTGAATGGATTAATCTTAAGTACTGAGGGTATTCTAATAAATGTTCACAATTAAATATAATGGCAAATGTTTATGATATCCAATTTCCATAATTTGCAATAGTTGTCAATTTTCATAATGCTAATAGTGCCTTTGGTTAAACCACAGGAATGGACAAAGTGTATCTTTCAGTAATCTGGTTACAACAAACACATATGAACTAATAAAACAAGGAAAGAAAAAAAGGACAAATTACTCTTGATATTAGTACATTCAGGTAGTGAATTCCAAAAGAGAAAAGTACCTTGAATCTTTTATGCTAGGAATAAAAATTTCTGACTGTATTGTTGTAATATTCCAAGTATCCAGAAAAATAGAGAATATACTTAAGTGTTAAAAAAAATCTGATCAACTTAGGCACATCTTTCAAAAACATCTTTTAAAAACTACGTATTATAAGAAAGAGTGATATGGTCTAAGATTGGGTCCTCAGGGAACTAGAAAATTATTTCTGTCACCAAACTGAGACATAATAATTATTTTTAGTGAGTATATTTGAACTTTATATATAATATTCATTTATCAATGGTGGTCAAATTTATAACAGGCAAGTTGCAGTAATCGCACAGAAGTCAAATTCATTAGTTAGTCAAAATGAAATATTTTAAACAACAATTCTTAGAAGAGCCAGGGCTGTGGCTTGAGCCTGTAGTCCCAGCTACTAGGAAGGCTGAGGCACAAGATTGCTTGAGCCCATGAGTTCAAGACTGTAATATGCTATGATCATATTTACAAACAACCACTGCACTTGAGCCTAGAAAACATAGCACGAAACTTTCTCTTAAAAACCACAGTTCTTAAAGTCTCCTGTGACTTAAAGTGAATATTGATGGTAGCATTTTTGTTCAACCTCCCACTACCCTAAGATTTCTAAAGCACCCTTCAGAAGATGATATAATCTCATCTGGTTCCCTCTCTTGTGAGGCAGGCTGCTAAATAGTTTGAATACTGTCAAGGAGTTCCCTGTAACTGCTCCACTATGAATCTATTTCAGCTTGTAGAACAAGACATATTTTTCCTCCTTCTTTTGCCTATTTATAGCCTTAAAATTAGAAACGTTCATTTAGTCACTGGAGAAAATTTAGAGAATACCAAAAAAATTCCTTATAATCTTGTAATGTAAAGATGTTCAATTAAACATATGGATCTTTTCTTTTAGACCTGTATTTTATTTACTTCAAAGAAAATTTGAATTATATAGTTCATCCTGGTTTTCTCATTAATATTACATGTAGGGGGTTTTATTTTTAAAATATGTGACAATATTTTATTTAATAGCTGCATACATTTATAGTAAATTCATAGGATAAAGTTTACCCTATGGACTTGTTATAGTTTTCTTAATTATTTAGACTAAGATTTAGATTACTTTCCATTTTGGCTACTATAAAAATGTTGAATGAATCTAGGGTGTAAACATCTCTGTACATAAGTGAAGCATATTTAATAATAAAAGTATAGCCAAAAGTAGAGACACCCAATACAACTTTATGAACTTAGTTTTAGAAAATATTTCTCTAGAAAGTATAACTCCAAATTATACCTCAATGAGATGAAAATACATGTTATATAATATTTGATAAGTATAATCATTCTTCTAAATCATTATCAATTTACTAGTTAAATTTTCTCATTTGTTTTAAAACGGCCAAATATTTTTTTCATGTATGTATTTGTCCATAAATTGCTTACTCAGATCATTTGTCATTTTAAAAATTAGGGTACATCATGGCAAACAGTGATTCTGAGTTGTATTTTGAAATTGGTTAGGCTCTATTTACCATACTTGCAAATTTTTTTTTTTTTGAAAGAAAAAGAGAGGAAAGAAAGTGAAAGTGAAAGAAAGAAAAAAAAAAAGAATGTAAGAGAGAAAGAAAGAGGAAGAGAAAGAGGGACAGAGAACGGGATTCTTGTTCTATTGCCCAGGCTAGAATGGAGTCTCAAAATGGGTATTAAAAACCTCTTTTATGCCAATAATTTTGCTTCACAATGGAGACAGGAAGGAATAAGAGATGAAAATAACAAACAAGCAGCCAA
>CAUYLG010037867.1:0-84821 GCA_963573385.1 Cacajao melanocephalus
AATTGCATTTTAGGTTTTGGGGTACATGTGAAGAACATGCAAGATTGTTGCATAGGTACACACATGGCAGTGTGATTTGCTGCCTTCCTCCCCTTCACCTATATCTGGCATTTCTCCCCGTGTTATCTCTCCCCAACTCCCCATCCCTCCACTGTCCCTCCCCTATTTCCCCCCGTATGCTTTTGATAACACGGCCTCAGGAAAACAATTTGATATCTTTGAGGCTTGGTTTGCTTATTTGAAAATGGAAGAGAACAATAAATTCTTCAAATATTTTCTGGTGATCAAGTAATATATGAATCTGCAAAGTTCTAAGCAAATGACTATTAATAATAATGGTTAAAAAAATAGGAGCAATAAAGCCAGAGCAGAAAGGCAGCAGCAAATGACAACAGAGCCACTGCAGGGGCTGATGTATCTAGCTGTGCAAGCACAAGACCTGTTCTTCTGAAACAGCCTTCTGGATGACAGAAAGGTCATCCAGTCCTAGAGCAATGGGCCAAGGCAAAACACAAGAGCCAATCACACCCTAAGTATCAACCTAAGAGATGTACAAGTATTGGCTTTGGGATCTGTGACACTAGGAAGAAGAAAAGGTGAATTTTTTTTTTTTCCTTTATCTGGCCACCTGGTTCCTTGTTCCAAGTATGTGTATTGGTAATCAGTGGTCATTATGACATAAGAGTTAACTCTTCTTTTTTTTCTGGTTGGTTTAATTAGGTTGCAGTTATCCAGAATGAAAAATGCTCATTCTGTGCTCTCAGGGAACTCCTGCTAACACCAAAATTGGAAACTGGTTAATGTCCAAAGCACTCATCTGCCATAGGAAGGTCAGTCAGCCTATCCATGATTCATTCCTGAAGTTGTTGAGACTCAAAGTACTCCCCCAGCTCTCCAGAGACATCCCAGGTAGCACAGAAAGTAAATAATAGAGCTGCAGAAGACTTCATGGTTCAGGATTTTTCCACCTGCTTTGTCTACTGGAGGTTAATTGGATGTTTTGCAAAATATCCCAAGGATGGTTTTTACTCCACACAAATAATATTATTAAGAAAAAAGGAGGCTTTAGAGTATAGCACAGGTAAGAAGAAGTGTCTGGAATTTGCTTATTTGCGGGTAACTCTCCAAGGGATTTGTGGAGATCTAGTAAAAGTCAGTAATTACTTTCTTAATAGGAAGATGTGGTATATATTATTTCCAAATTTAAAAAGATGCCTGCCTGCAAGTCTCAGGGCCACTTGAAGTTAGCAGTGAGAGAATGCAGCATCCAATTTGTTGGAGAGGTGGAGAGGCTAAATCAGTGAAAGGTGAGTTCAGTCAGGGTGGAAAGGAAAGGGTGGGAAGTATTTCTGGCTTTAGAATAGGCTCTGGCAGTTCCATTGTCAGTAACTGTCATCATACTATTCAGGGTAAATTTGACAGTCTCCATGGCTAAATCCCCAAAAGTAACAGTTTCAGTTATTTTTCAGAGCAAGCCTCATGTAGACTGCAAATATTTTGAGTAGCAAGTTGATTTATTTGGGGGAAATTTTTCCCCACATAATTAAGTTCACCTCTTATGTTATAATGTCAAAATGAGAGAAAATGTAGACAGGTTTTAGTTCACCCTAGAGAGATTAGATTACTACAAAAATACTAAGAAGACTTTTAAAAAAGTTTTTATTTGAAGTTTGCAAATTAAAATAGTGATACAATCTCACTGAAACAATTAGAACAATATTGCACAAATGCATATAAAGGCAAACACAATTGATGAACTTCCCGCCAATATAATTTGAGTGTTCACAGCATGATATGAAGCTTTCCACATAACTCCTTATTCACACATCTGAAAAAAAATTTTCAACAGGCAAACTCCTAGACAAAACCAGAGAATCTCAAAGTGCTTGAGATTTTTCAGCAGAATCAGAGAAAACCAAAACTATACTCTTTGGGTCAGATCTTAATATAGAAAAATCTAGGCTGAAGCTTTGGGGCTAGGGTGAGATGGAGAAGAGCACCAAAAGAAGCATACCTAGAACCGTTTATTTCTATAAAATTAGTCCTGTGCAGAAGACTAGATGCTAGGCCATTGGACTTCTTCCCTCAAGCTTCATCCCTCATTTTGTTAACACAGCTTCATTGAGAGAGGTACATGGTGACATGTCAAACAGTGACTCATGTATCCTTAGGAAAGCTCTAATCATCAAAATGTGTTTAATATACATCTTGGTGAGCATGTGGTTATATGGTGCAAAGGTTAGGAAATTAAGCTAAAGAGATAGGGCCCTAACTTCCAGGGCACAGAAAGAGAAATAAAGGACTCAGAGACAGATGAATAAGGAAAATAAATAGCCGAATGAATCAGGGACTTAATATATTTGCAATCTGTCTGGTTTGTATTCTGTGGAACAATGAGGGAGGAACCTCTGGAGTAGGTGCACATTTGGACAAGATAAGCCTGGAAAGGAATAGCTGTCTCACTTCCAGACATGCTGCTACCTCTGCCTATTGAGTATAACACAGGGAAGGGCTGAAGTGAAGGGTACTTTTCACATGCAGAGTTGAAACTGCAGTCTAAGTCCACTGGGGTATAATCCCACTATGCCCAGGATTACTTTTTAAAAAAAAATATTTTTGGGGGTTTTGACAGGTAGTATGCTATCCAAATTATAAAATAATAAATATTGTAGCTACATTATATATTTGACCACTCCATGGAAGAATTTGGGGAAAAATTCTTTTCTCTTTCTTTTCTTTTCCTTTCTTCTCTTTTCTTCTTTCTTTCTCTTCTTTCTTTCTCTTCTTTCTTTCTTTTTCTTTCTTTCTTTCTTTCTTTCTTTCTTTCTTTCTTTCTTTCTTTCTTTCTTTCTTTTTCTTTCTTTCTTTCCTTCCTTCTTTCTTTCTTTCATCTTTCATTCATTCATCTATTTATATAGCATATATATGTATATATGTTTATTTTTATGTACACATGTGTATGCCTAGATACAATACCGAGCAAATTTAAAACACATGTGGTGAGTTATTGCATTGCTTTTGAAGTTCCCTCAGACGGGAAAATTAGGTATTTCTTCGTCTTGTGATAATCAGTTTTATTTACAGAAAGGTCAGAAGTGAACTGCTTGTATACATTTCCTAACTGGGCACATTACAGTGGGCAATTCTAGTTACAAGTTTAACAGGATTTGGCTTCTGCTCTTGGAACTCTTTCCTTCCCATTGGGCTTCCATCTCTAAGATCTAACTAAAGTTCCCTGAAGCAAGCATTCAACTTGCTGCTCGGTAAACTATCAAACAACCACCCCCATCTCCACCCCAGTATCCATAAATAAATAGACAGATCAATCTGGCCTCAGAAAGTATGGTTCAGAGATTATAGAGTATCTACATTTCTCTGTTCTCTATGAATAGGTATAAAAATCTGTCAAATAGATGCTAAAAATCAGTGGATACGTTGCACCTCAAAAACGTTGTTCTTTTAAAGAGGCAGGAACAAATTTGCTAGTACCCATAATCTGGATGCAGACAGTCATACTAATGATGATGACTGTGGTAAGAAATGTGAACCTGTATTCTGAGGCCAAGAAACCTCTTACCGGTTTACCAGGGTTTCAGAAATGAATGGCAAACTCCAATATATTTTTTGAAATGCAGAAAAGAATTTATCATATTATTTGTATTTATCCTTTAAACTTGAGAAAATACATGGTCAATGCCCACTAAAGTGTTATCCAAGTTTAATCATGAGTATGCAACATGCATCAGCTACTCCCTCTTCAATCTTCATAGATTTTTGTAAAATAGTGACCCAAGATGGAAAGGACATTCTAAGCAATGGGAAGGCAAAGAGTCGCTTAAGCTTTTCATTCATTGTGATAGCAACTGAACTTCTTGACGTATTTATTGTTGTAAAAATGTCCTTTCTTCCTGTACATGGTTAGAATTTTGAATATTGTCTGGGAAACTTCTAGAAGCATAATCTGTCAAGTCAACTTGTATACAACATTTGTAAGTACTCTTTATGAGAACACTCAGAAAATGTTTCAGTTTCTGACTCATTCTCTCTAGCCCAGTTGCGTGTTAAACTGAAGGACACATTTGACTACTGCACTAGGAAAAATTGTATTAGTTCTTTTTATCTCTGTTAGTTTCTCTTTATCCAAACATTTAAATAATTTCTCTTTTCTTTTTAAGTCACAGCTGTGTTATTTGAGTGCATTTTTTTTTTCAATAAAGACAATATGCTGCATTGAGTTTTTTTGGTATTGTTTATTTTAAATTTAAAGATTCAGCAACACAGTGGGTAATAAATGAGAGGTTTTGACAGAACTAAAATAAGGGTACCTTAAGTTAAAGAGACCAGCCAAATTATACAATTCAGTAATTCTCCATTTGCCCATAACTGTGATTTGTGTGGACTTTTCTAAAAACACAAGGTTAAGGTAAATGTGATCAGTGGTTGGGAATATTTCTAAACATTTGGCAACACTGAGAGCTATCCAAGAAACTCGGAGTATCTCTGTGAAGCATGTAACTTATTTCCTTGCCTAAGCAAAAGGAAATATTCGAAGTCCACCCTCTAGAAACTGGAATAACCAATAAGTTTTCTATTGTAACCTTTATGCCTTCATCTTAGCAGGCAACATTTTCTAGTTAGAAGAGCTGACTTTACCCACTGCCTGTAAGTATTTAAGGCAGTCAATGTGTATTGCAACAAAGGCCCCAGAAATTTAGAGGGACACACTATCCAATAAACTCATCACCACAGCAAACATCTCAATCCTGTATTATGGCCATTTGAAAACAAAACAAAAAAACATGGGAGAGAGTTACTCATGTGAGTATGAGTGTCTCTTCACTTTCATTAGGTGAAAACATTTGAAAACCTTTTAACCTATTGCTACTGACAAGTAGTGCTATTTTACAAAACTATGTAAAACAAAGGCTTTTCTATGCTCTACCAACACCACCAATCAATCAAACAAAAATCCCCAAGTCCACCTCTAATCTGAGTTGCTTCAAAGTTTATTGCTAGAGGTGCATCCCAGCACTTTGGAGGGCCAAGGCTAGAGGATCGCTTGAGCCCAGGTATTCGAGATAAGCCTGGGCAACAGAGCAAGACCTCATCTCTACTAAAATATATGTGTGCGTGTAAAAAAAATATATATATATATATGTGTGTGTGTGTGTGTGTGTGTGTAGACATACATACACACACACATATACATATATACAGATATACATATACATATATATAGATTGCTTGTGTCACAGTCCAATGCCTATGGGCAGAAAGACTCTGTGCACACAGTCCTACAGGGTCAGGTTCCTTCCGTTCTGTGACATCTTCATCTTCTGCATGCAGTCTCCAAGATTGCTACAAAATGGGGAAGTGACGGTGGAGACTCAAGTGGTGAGATTTTGTAAGTTATGCCAGAATGTTTTATTCTACCCGCTCTCCATTGGCCAGAGCTGCCATATGTCCCAGCCCAACTATAACAAGTTATGGAAAAATGAGTCTTCCTGTGTGCCCAAGTAGAAAATGAGATGGTTCTGTTGAACACATGACACAGTGGTTGTTCTTGTTTTGTTCATTTTATTTGTTGGCACCAGTGAAAAGATCAACTCTTAATACTAGCTCAAGACTTTTAAAGTCCTTGTTAAAACACAGTGAGGAGGATAAATAATATCTATTATTTATTGAGTTCTTAGTACATGCTGGAAATGCAACAATACTTATGTAGTCCAGTCTTTACTGATCCTATGTGTATGAAGTAGATACTATTGTTGTCACTCATTTTACAGTGAAAAAAAAAAAGAGATTTAATCAAGAACTTGTTTTTTAATTGACAGAGCTGAGTTTCTATCCAGCCATTTGCTGTCAGAGCCTGGATCTTACTCACTGAGCCATATTGTTTCACCAAACAAACACTGAGACCCATATGTATTTGTTTGGGTTCAGTCTTTGTCTTGATTCAGAACCAAGTGCTCTACCCTTCTATGCCTGATCTTCATGATCTGCAAAAGAGGGACAAAAATACTTTCTACTCCTTTGGTATTTCAAACCAAATGTAGCAATCACTGTGAAGAACATTAAACTCCCTCTAATGCAGGCTGCACAATATCCTTGTGATTTCAATGTGATTTACTTTTTGAATAAGTAATAGATCCACATGGTTGAGATTTCTCAAAGGTACATCAGGTTCTAGAGTGAAAACTCTCCCAACCCCTCTGTCCCTCCTCCACTCATTTTCCAGCACAAAGGCAATCAATATTACTGAATTGATTTGTATAACTGTATATTTTATTCATTTATACAGTATGTATACCCTTTGAGAGATAGAATAAATCTCTAAAACAATTCTTGCTTTTTTTGCAGTTAACATTTTAGCCTGGTGATTAGCCTATATTCATGTATACAATATCCTCATTCTTTTTATCCATTGTATAGTTGTTAATTAAAAGGATATATTATAATTTATTCAACCAGTGTATTAGTCCATTTTCACACAGATAAAGAAATTCTTGAAATTGGGTATTTCTTTATAAAGTACTAAGAGGTTTAACTGAGTCACAGTTCTGCACGGCTGGGAAGGTCTCAGGAAACTTACAGTCATGGCAGAAAGGGAAGCAAATAGATCCTTCTTCACAAGGCAGCAGGAGAGAGAAGTAGTGCAAAGTGAAGGGTGAAGAACCCCTTATAAAACCATCAGATCTTGTGAAAACTCCCTGACTATCATGAGAACAGCAGCATGCAAGTAACCACCCCTATGACTCAGTTATCTCCACCTGGTCCCACCTACAACACATGGGGATTACAATTCAGATTACAATTCAAGATCAATTCAAAATGAGATTTGGGTGGGGATGCAGAGCCAGACCCTATCAACTAGTTTACTATTGATGGACATCTAAGTTGTTTATAATGTTTTTGGAATTTTTCACATGTGACTCTTTGCAGGACAAATTTTTAGAAGTGATGCCATAAGAAATTTAAGCTAACATTTAAATTAATATAATTGTATTTAATGAGTGAATTTGGTATTAGTCATTGTAGTGAACAACTATGAATATCACAATAAAGATTTAAAAAAATAATGTCTTCTTGACCATCTCAGAATGAGGCTGCTATTAGAAGAAATGAGGTTGTGATCAGTAGCATTAAATTCTAAAAATTCTGATTGTAGATCTATCATTATTCAGGTGTTTGGCTTTTTTTTTTTTTTTCCAGTTTCTGGATCTACATATCTAAATAATGATTGTGTTTCTATTTGTTATAACACTGCTAGAAGGCGCCATGACTATAAATAAAGAGTTTTCGAAGTTAACTTAGATGACATTTCGGAACTTAATCATATTATAGTTTTTGTTATTTTGTTTAATTCTAAATTATAAACCAGCATCACAGGCCTGTAGGGACAGTCATCAACCTGTTTCACAATCTCCTCACAATATCTTAAATAGAAACTGCAAATAATAGTGACTGGAATAACTCAGAAATTTATTTCCCTGCTAAGTGGTCTAGTGCTGTTATGATGAATGTATTCACTCCTCAGGGATCCAGTCTCTTTCCACCTGTTGCTCTGCCATTCTCAAAGTGTAGCATCCATCTCAATGACCGAGGTGTTTATTTCAGCTCCTCCCATTATTTCTATAATCCGGAGAGCAGGAGGGTGGAAAGAAGAAAAAACAGGTCCATTCTAAGGACACAACTTAGAAGTCTCATTGTCTTATATATTATTGTATTTCACAATTCTATAGCTAAAACTTAGTCACATGGCCACATCTAATTATGACAAAGATTAAGAAAGGTGGTCTTTATTCTGTTGAGGGGCATGTTACCCCATGGCTACAACATGAAGTTCAATTATTATGAGAGAGAAGGAGAGAATGAGAGACATATAGCAGTCTCTGCCATGGCTTAACTCTCTTCCAGCCAAACACCTGTGTGCATCCTTCTTCTCACTGATGGAACATACTTCGTCACCTGCTCCATTCCCATCAAGAAAGACAACCACAATGTCCCATCTGGTTAATGCATTAGGAGGGCCCAGAAGTTCATGGTGATGTGAGGCATCTCTATCAGGTTTGGGTGAGTCACCCTAGGGTCTATTACCCCTCATCCCCTACTCCACACAATAGATAATGGTGAGGGTAGGAACTGGGTAATTACCATAAAGACTTCCACTCAGAAAAGTGCAGAAAGGGACATAATGAATCACAGAGAACTATGGCATCTAGTAAATCCAACTCAGCAGGTGCTTTGAAGCTTCCCAACACAAGCAGTGAAGTAAATTCCTTAATCAGCTCCATCTGGTAGTGCTGGTTCTTCCACTGGAAAGAATCCCTTATCATTTAGTTTCTTTGGCTTCCAGTGGCACCTTATCTCTTTATTGTCTACTGTTAAATCTGAAGCACTCACTCAAGAGTGTGCACTTTCTGAAAGCTGCAGAGGGTTCTCAGTCGGCTTTCTGATGGTGTAGGTTTGGAAGTTTAGGGTTTGTCTTAGGGATCAAAATCACATCATTTGAAGGTGAGTCTTGCATGTGTTGCCCCATACCTGCGATTATAGAGAAAGTGGGGTAGAGACAGATGGCACTGAAACTGGAGTTGGAATTGTCATTGCCACAAACCTGTGTGACTAGGACAAGTCCCTCTCTCAATGTTAATTTCCTCATTTACAAAGTGAATGTTTTGAACCCTGGTCTCTGAAGGCCCCAACCAGTTTAGTCCTGACAGCTGGTTTTAAGTGAGTAAGCAGTTGCCGTTTCTAGGAATGTTTGAATTTCCATCAGCCTTGAAGTCTTTTTAAATCTCTTGTTGGTGGAATGTAGTTTATTAAAATAGAAAGAGCACATCATCTCTTGCATTCATACTATTTTCCAAAGTAGTTTGTGCCATTTTAGTTCACCATGCTCTTTACCCCCGCCCCCAAACCTGGAAATAGGACTCCTTTTTTCCCATCCTGGCTTTGGGCTGAGTATCCTTATGAGAACTATAAGACACTTTCTTCTCTGAATGGAGGATACTGTATCAGTTCAAGGACTAGAAGGTCAACAGTCACAGATTCTAGAGCAGTGGTCCTCTGTTGTGTATGTTTGTGTGTAGAGGGAGACTAGAGTATTTTGAAAAATATCCTCCAAATCTTTCCTGATACACTGTTCTATCACTACCTTATTTAAGATGGTAGATTTTGGAAGAACTTTTGGAGTGCATCTGATGTCTATTCACCTTCTAAGCCCCACGCCAACACACACACATACACACACCTACCTGCATTAAGAAGCATTACCCCAGATTGGAGAAGTTGCTACATTTCTACATGAAGAAAACTGAAGCCAAGATGAAAATTTGATGGAAGACTGTGTTAGGTTCCCATTGGTGCTATAGCAAATTGCCACAAACTTAGTAGTGTCAACCTAAATAACAGAGAGAAGATCTCTAAAAGAAAATATATTTGTTTGGGAATAGAGCATTGCAATGGGAATACACATGTTGTAGTAAGCTATCTGCATATCCAGGGAGGTAAAGGAAGATGAAAGTTTTTACTTTGTTTATTTTATTTGTTTGTTTATTTATTGAGATGGAATCTTGCTCTCTCGTCCAGGCTGGAGTGCAGTAGCGTGATCCTGGCTCACTGTAACCTCTGCCTCCTGGGCTCAAGCTATTCTCCTGCCTCAGCCTCCCGAGTTGCTGGGATTACAGATGTGTGCCATCATGCCCAGCTAATTTTTGTATTTTTTAGTAAAGGCGGGGTTTCACCATGTTGGCCAGGCTGGTCTCAAATGCCTCACCTCAAGTGATCTGCCACCTTGGCCTCTCAAAGTGCTGGAAATACGGGCATGAGCCACTGTGCCCAGCCTAAAAGTTTTTAAACTGAAAAATGAGGATTACATAATTGTTTGAAGCAATTATCCTTGCCTATAAAGATCAATAACAAAGGTGATGCCAGTCCAAAGCTGGAGAGGGAGTTACTGGGCAGATATCTTTGCAGAAGTATTTTTTTGTTGAAGTCCTTTGTGCAAGGTTGTTAGTTTTTGTAGTGCCTTTTTTTTAAAAAAAATGAGATATACAGGCATGAGACTCCTCTCTTCATGGCCTTCCTCAGCTCTATTTGTCACCATTTTCTTTTTTTTTTTTTTTGGTTTTGAGACAGAGTCTCACTCTGCTAAGCAGGCTGGAGTGCAGCGGCGTGATCCTGGCTCACTGCAACCTCTGCCTCCCAGGCTCAAGTGATTCTCCCACCCCAGCCTCCTGAGTAGCTAGAACTACAGGCATGCACCACCACACCGAGCTAATTTTTCTGTATTTTTAATAGAGATAGGGTTTCTCCATGTTGTCCAGGCTTGTCTCGAACTCCTGATCTCAGACAATATACCTGCCTTGGTCTCCCAAAGTCCTAGGGTTACAGGCATGAGCCACTGCGCCTGGCCTGTCACCATTTTCTTAATATTAGTGACTCCATTTTAATCTGATAACTTTCACAGTAGCTTAAAACGATACAATTTTTTAAAACTTACAGTTCTGGAGGTCAATGGTCTGAAATGGTCAATAGCCACTTGGCTAAAATCAAGGTGCCAGCAGGGGTGCATTTCTTTTTAGACACTCTAGGGGAAAATTCGTTTTCTTGACTTTCCAGCTTCAGAGGCTGATCACAGTTCTTGGATCATCGTCCCCTTCTTCCATCTTCAAAGACAATGACTGCTGGAGTCTCTCTTATGATATCATATCTCTTGCTCTGACCCTCTTGTCTCCCTCTTTCCCATTCAGTTCTCTTGTGATCGTATTGGGCCCACATGAATAATCCAGAATAGTCTTATTTTAAGGTCAGGTGTTTATCAACCTTAATTCCATCTGCAATGTTAGTTATTCATGGGTTCTGGAGGTTAAGACATGGAGATATTTAGGACCGTTATTTTGCTTAAAACAAATAGCAAGCAACGTGGAGAGAAAACTGGCAGGTAATAACATTTTAGGTAAATGTTAGATAATGAATTTTAATCTATTTATTTATTTGACATATTGTGTGCTTGCTATGAATCTGGCACTGAGCCAGGCTTCAGGAATAAATGTAATGAAAAAACAAACACCACAAAAACTCATTTCTTTTTCTTTGTTTGGAGAAATAAGCAAGTCTGCAATAGGATAACATGGAAATGTCCTACTATGGGAAAGTACAGAAGCTGCAGGAGCCCTCAAACCCAGGCCTATGAGATGAGAGCAAGTGGGGAAACCAGGCAAGGGATGGAGAGGTGGGGTAAAGGTGTGGATGCAGCAGTGAGAGAGAACATAGTGATTGGCCACTCAGCAAAGAAGAATAACTAAAAGCAGTTCATAACTGTTGAAGATGGGAACAGAATTTGGGAGAAGCAGAAGTTAGGAGATCAAGCTGAGGATGGAACTTTTAGCCAGACCATGGGCTTTACAAGTGATTTTGAGGCATTGGAACTTTATTCTGATGGTAATGGGAACCAACTGCAGGCTGGAAGGGCCAGATTTGCCTCATTTAAAGGTCATTGCAAAGACCAGCTCCAGAAGGGTGATAGTACTGGATACGGGAGTCAAAGGGTAGGAGTGTGCCACGGTTTGACTGTCCCTTTCAAAATTTAGGCATTGAAACTTAGTGGCCAATATGATGAGGGTGAGGCCTTTAAGAGGTGATTAGACCATGAGGGCTCCTTCCTCATAAATGCGATTAAGGCCTTTATGAAAGAGGCTTCTCACAGCATTCGGCTAGCTTACCCTTCTGCCTTCCCTGTGTGAGGATGCAGTGTTCCTCCCCTCTGAAGGAGGCAACAATGAGGTGCCATCCTGAAAGCAGAGAGCCCTCACCAGGGAACTGAACCTGCTGGTGCCTTGGTCTTGGACTCCTCAACCTCTAGAACAGTGGGAAAATAAATCCCTGTTCTGTATAAATTACCTAGTCTGTGGCATTCTGTTATAGCAGCACAAATGGACTAAGATAGAATGAGACACCTTTAAAATAACTGAGGGGAGCAGGGGACTGGCTGGATGAGCTAAATAAAGAAAAGAATAGTCAGTGACTATGAGACATTGCCCTTCGTGACAAAGCAAAAGAAAATGAGTTCGAAGTGGGACTGATACGTGTGAAATGTGGAGGATCCCAAAAGATGATTAGAAACATCCAGCTCTTCTCAGAGGGCACTTGAACAGACTTTGAAGAACCCCAAATAAAAAATATGAGTTCTTGTTAAATCTGAAATGATCTCTGGCTAGTAAAATTGCTACCTTCTTGTTCTTTTACTGTAAAATGTAAGTAATATCATTTACAAAATTTTAAGATCAAATTGATCTACTATAATAACAAATTTTCTACTATAATAACAAAAAAATCAAACTATAATAAAAGATTTTTCTTAAAAACAGAATCAAGCATTTTCTTGCTTTCCTCCTAAGTCCAAATCTAAAGATTCAGTGATGGGGAAATTACTTCATTGCACTTGGCAAAGTGACAGGGGATGTCTTATAAAAATCTATTTGCAGTAGTACATTTTCAGCCCCATCACGGTGGAGCAGCAGCACACCTCCTTTGGTAGATTTCACACTTTAGTAATTCATTATGTTACAGGTTCCTCTTGGTGTGAAATTCCTCTGATTAGGAAGCGCTGACAGAGGCAGGAGAATGAAGTAATTCTCTTCTTTTCTCTTCTAAACAAGTCATTTTTAATATTTCTCCAAGGTCAAGTTCAATTGAAAATAGGACAGGGTGATAGCTCCTTAGATTTGTACTAATAACGGGGTGTTCTCAGCAGAGGCTTTTTGGCAGGAGAGCAAAGTTGACCTACCAAAATGCTCAAGAAAGCAAAATTGCCTGCCAGACAGGAGATCCAAAAGTTTTGGGGCTTGTTATAACTAGATTTAAAAAAAAAATTCTAATAAGAATGAGCCTAATGCTAGAACAGCAATGCCTTTGAAAGCATGATTTCAGATGCAGAGCACAAATGTTTCTCCTAAATTTTTGTTCGTAATTTTAATTTGAGGTGTTTCCTTCCAACTGGCTTCAGAGTTAGAAAAATTATGAGAGAGGCCAGTGCTTTTTATCTTCATGGCAATTGTTTGAGTGACATCTTACAGCTTGTATTCAAGACAAGTGGCTTCTCCATGAACTTTCCTCAATGAATCCTTCAATCATTCCAGTTGTCTTTTGTGGCCTGCAATACAGAGCCTTGAAGATCTGGAAAACTGATGTTGGTTGTCTATAGAGTCAAGAGCCTGTGCCTAGATTCACTTAACTCATAGATGTCAAAGAAGTGCTCATATTTCACAACAAGTAGTGACTCTAAATGCTCATGGTGAAGCTCTTAATTCAAGCCTCAGCTCCACCATTTCCTAGGTTTGTGATCTTGGGCAAGTTAGTTAATGTCTCTGAACCTAACCTCAATTTCTTATCAGGGACATAGGGGTACAGGTAGTATTTGCCTCATTGGGGTTTATGAGAAGATTAAGTGAGATAAGATATAGAAAGTATTTAAGCCAGTGGTTGGCACATAGTGAGCTCTAAACAGGAGGCAGTTATTTTTAATCCTGTGCTATAAAATGAGAAAAATGAAAAGACTCTCAAGTTCTGAAAAGAATATTCAAAGATTTTTTTTTCTGTCTGTATAGCCCCTGGTTGTTTTATGATTTGGTAACACCTGCTTTTTATAATAAATACAGCATCAAACTCTATGAATGCATTAATAGAAAATGCATATCCAAAGAGAAAATAATAAAAAGAGGGCTATGATGAAAAGATGATATGTGAAAGATAACTTTTCTTGTAGATGTTAGGATATTGAAAGAGCACAGAGAGAAGCCTTTTTGGTTTTGAAGTGCTGAACTAATTAGATCTGGAGAGTAGATCCTGAGAAAATGTGGGGATGATAAAAGCAAGCATCATTCTAAGATACTCAGGGGAAAGAATGACATGTAGGAAAGCCTGAAGGCTTAGCATTATTCCTCAAAAGGGAGTGACAAGGGAATTAAACAAATTAAAGACTGGTATGCCTGGAATATTCTCTCTTCTCTCTCTCTGTACTAATTCAACTGAGGCTCCTAGACCCAGGTAAGTTCCCACCTTTCAGGAGCCTTTGGGCAGTATATATCGAAGCTCTTCCTGTCCACTCTTCCCCCTGAAATTCCACATCCTTGGACATCTGAGATTTAACATTTATTCTATCTTAACATTGTTTCTTAGATTGTTCTGATTTTGGTGATTGCAGTGTCCATATTTGATTCTGTGCCCCTCTTTACAGGCTTAAGCATATAAATATTTCCCAGTACTTTCATTTAATTTTTACATTTACTGTATGCACATGTATACATTTTATTACCCTATGTGTAATAAAATGTATATATGTACAGAAGTAATTTCCATAGCAGAGTAATTTATATAGGAGTAATTCAAGCTCAGGGAGTTGAAGAAATCTGGGATGGTCATATATCTCTGCCTTCCTGTCATCTTTCATCAACTGTGTCTTAGTCCATTTGGGCTACTGTCACAGAATATCAGACTTTGTAGCTTATAAGCAACAGAAATTTATTGCTCACAGTTCTGGAGGCTGGGAAGTCCAAGATGAAGGCATTGGCAGATTCAGCCTGTGGTGAAGACCTTCTTCCTCATAGATGGCATCTTCTCACTGTATCCTTGCATGGTGCAAGGGGACAATAAACCTCTTTTATAAGATCAGTAATCCCTTTTGAGTAGGAGCTCTCATGACCTAATAGTCTTTCAAAGGCCCCACCTCTTAATTCTACCCTCTTGAAGGCTAGGTTTCAACATGTGCATTTTGGAGGGATATGAACATTCAAACCACAGAACATTGGATATTCAGCTTTCCCTACTCTGTGCAACTTCTAGACTCATCCAACCTCTGTCCTCCTCTCTCCAGTGTAATTTGTTGATTTCTCCATATCTTCAAATGGTTTTCTGAATGCTCCCTCTACATCCTTGCCTTTTCTCTAACCTGACTTTCCTTTGATGATGGGGCTTCTCTCACAGCTCTCTCAAATTAAGATCCTGTTTTTCTCTCACATTTCATAAACCTTGAGGCCACAAAATGCTGTTGGTGTAACCCTGGCTCTCAATTATTGCTTCCAAACCACGTCTCTTCTTTCCTATCTCAGAACAAATAAATAAGCAAAAAACCAAAAAACAAAAACACAGGTCCTTTGACACTTGGTGCTTCCAACTCTTCTATCCTTTTTTCTTAGCCTTGCTGCTGACTACTAGCCTCCTGTCCTGCCACCCTTTCCCTTGAGACTTTGGCTCCTGACTTTTTGTCTTCCTCTCAATCTCCAGTTCTATCATCACTTAGGATAAGTGTAAGATCCATGTAAATGAACCAGTTAACAGCCTGAAACTATCCGTTCTTTAATATCCACACATCATGATCTATTGTCTGTCCCTTTTCCCAATCCTTGACATTAATACTTCTAAAATCCTCACTTCTGGCAGTGGAATAATCTCATGTTTCGTGGTGGAACAAAGTTAATTAAGGGTAAACTGGCCTTGAAAGAGCTTTGTAGCTGGAGACCAGGGACAACTTTAAGGTGATCTCTGTGAATTCAAGATTCAAGACAGAACAGGAACAAAGACTTTTGGTGAATGCCAGAGTGGTTTTGATAACCACTAGGTCACAACCCTCATGCCCAGGCACTATTTAAGCCCCCAGCCAATACTAGAAATCAAATGTAATCTTTAAGAAAAGAGTAAGCTCCCAAATTGGCTAACATTAAGCTTCCATCACCTAGTGAAGTGGAGCTTTGCAGATTAAGCTCCATTATAAAAGATTACAGAAAGTTATATTTGCTGTACAACGTTATAAGATAAGACTGGCGCCTGCCTTATTCACTTCCCCCTTTTTAAAAAATGTATTTATTGTACTTTAAGTTCTAGGGTACATGTGCAGAACCTGCAGGTTTTTTAAATAGGTATACACGTGCCATGGTGGTTTGCTGCATCCATCACCCCATCGTCTACGTTAGGTATTTCTCCTAATGCTATCCCTCCCCAATCCCCCCATCCCCTGCTATCCCTCCTTTAGCTCTCCACTTCCCCAACAGGCCCCAGTGTGTGATGTTCCCTTCCCTGTGACCATGTGTTCTCATCGTTCAACACCTGCTTATGAGTGAGAACACACGGGTTTAGTTTTCTGTTCTTGTGTCAGTTTGCTGAGAATGATGGTTTCCAGCTTCATCCATGTCCCTGCAAAGGACATGAACTCATCCTGAAAGTCTACTTAATACTTTCTTCTCTATCCTCAAACTTTCCACTCTCCCATATCCTTTTATACATTCTTCATTGGGAAATGTAAAGAAATAGAAAAAAGCTTCCTTATATTTTAAGCCAGATTCACATTTACATATTTATATATGCACATATATTCATGTTCTCATCATTCCCTCCGCTTTTACAATGTATGAAATACCCCGAGTCCATTCTCTTCTCAACAATGTGCAGCTGCAGTTGCACACCTTCTTCCATTCTTTTTCTTATTTTTATTTTTCGTGTATTTTTAAGGCCTGCATCTCTTCTTGAGCATCAGCACTCTCTCCCTCTCAACTGGAAGTTCCCACTAGCATACAACTTGATATTCTTTTCCTTTCACTCCAGCATTCTACACCGCCTTGAGCTACCACCTCATCTCTTGGCTCTTTGCCAACACAAAACATTTTGAAAGGGTTGTCTCCCCTCATTGTCTCCACTTCCTCACTTCCCAGTCATTCTTCAAGCTCACTGCAAGCCCCCGCAGTCTGGCTGCCTTCTCCCACTCCACTCAAGATGCTATTTTCATATTTGCCAATGACTCCCATCTTTCAAAATTTAATGCACATGTTTCTCTCCTCATTCCATTCAAGATTTTAATTTGCATTATACCCAGACAGTCACTTTTTTCTCTTTCTTCTCTTGGCTTCGTCTTTTGACACCTGACTCTCGAAGTTTTCCATGCATCTCACTGGCCATTTCTTTTCATTTTCCCTTGCTGGCAACTCCTTCTTTATTCAATTGATATTTTAAAAAATCATTTGATATATTTTTAAAAACGAGTATGTCAACCATGAACATAAAACTCTAAATGGACTTTCACTGTATTTAGAACAGTATTCAAGTTCTTCAGGTACCTTGTTCTCCATCTCACACACCATTTTTCTTTTGCTCACTGGATCTAGCAATGCTGGCCTTCCTTGTGATTTTCCTGTGCCAAAGCCTTTGTCCTGCCCGCTGTTCTTTTTAAGGAAATTTTGTGTGACTGACTTCCTCAGGGGTCAGGTCAATTGTTATCGTCACAAAGAGGACTTCTGGCTTCTTTCTAAGTTTCTCTTTCACATTACTCTATTTCCATTTTAACGATAATCATGACTTCAAAATATATTTTCTCATTAATTGTCTCTCTTTGAATGTAAGCTTGATGAGAGCAGAAGCCTGGTCTATCTTTTTACTGCTGCATTCTGAGTGCCTAGAACAATGCCTGGCACATAGTAGATGCTGATAAATATTTGCTGGGTAAATGAATGAATAACTGGGTAGTATCAGAGGAGGGATTAAAACCACATTTAGGGATTCAAATCCCTGTGTTTTTATTTAACTATTCCACTATCATAACTTTAATAGTACTGTAACCGGGTTTTTTGGGGGGGTGCTAGTGAGGCACGGCTTCCCCAAGAGAATGCTGTGGGTTTTAGGTCTCTAATTTTTTAAGAATAAGTGATGGGACCACTGCAGGTGCGCCGTATACTTGTAAAAGTAAACATTGGATCCAAGAAGTGTTGCAGAAAGATGATTTTATTTAGGTAGAGAAAAGAGAAGAAAAGGAGAAGAAGAGGAAGACTTTCATGAAGAGTGTGGAAGGGGATTTCAGAGGGGAAATTCCAGAGGGGAAAGCGAGCTCCCACCATGTGGGAGGGGATTTCAGAGAGTTAGAAATTCGGTGTGAAGGAGCAGGGGAATTTATCCTGGGAGAAATTCCCACCTTTCCGAGTTCCTCTGACCAATAAAGGTGTTCCTTTAAACTTCCACTGGGGTGATTGACTCTTAGTTTTTTTCCATGCTCACCAAATTTAAACATAAACCATTAAATTTCCTGGGTGGAGAGAGATGGGAGGGGGACATGGCACTGGGATATTCTTGCCCATAAAACTATGCCCCCTCGTGGACTCGGAAAGAAAACACATCCCCTCATTCCCTGCTCTGAACAGGAAAATTTAACTTCTGTTGGAATATGGGTGTTGATTTTTTTAAACTACTTTCTGCTGAAATGGGGCGTAGAAGGGGCCCTGAAGTTGAGATTTTCTCCAGAGGGGAGCCTTTTAGGGGTGCAAGTTGATTAGGGGTTCATGATAGAGCTTGTGAGCCAAGGACATTTAGGGTTTCAGTGGCAGGATTATTTGTGACCTTATGGTTTTATAATAAATGAATGTGACAAGGTGGTTAAAGATGAGAGGCCCAGAGGCCAACAAATATAGAATGGTTATAAATGAGCCTAGGAGAGAACAGAGCCAGGTTTTTGAAGGTTTTTAGCCCTGGTTTGATTGATCCCTTAGTTTTATGTTTAAAACAACACTTAACTAGTTGACAAAATAGCAGCATTTTTTCTAGAAAGAAACAGGTTTCCCTCCTCTCTGTTGTTAGCAGATTTGGGACCCTTTTATTTTGAAGAGCTATGGCAGCTAAAGAGTTAAGCTGGTTTGCAGAGACAGCTGCCTTTTGCAGACAGAATTAGCAACATTTTTTTAAGTTATTAATTAACTTTTGAGATAGCTTATAGTAACAGAATAGAGGTAGTAACTTTTTCAATACCAACACCAAGTTTTCAGGGGAAGAGAGAAATACTGAGAAGGCCGTGTCAGCGCCCAGGAGAAGATTGGCTTTCTGGACCTTTATGGCTAGCTCTACCTGGGGCTTTGCGAGGGTGATGGCTCATGCTGGCACTTGTTCCAGGCACCCTTAGTTCTGCCATTGGATTATTTAGTTAGACACCTTAGGCCCAGGGGACCTTGGTTCCCAGGGACAGTGCTTTCCAGTGGTTTTTTGGCACAGTGGGCATGGACGAGGTCGTGGTCCATTCCTCTGGGGACAGTTTTTGATAACATGTCCCTTTAGACTGCAATGGTAACAAGCTTTGCCAGCCTGGTGGCTAACCCAAGCCTTTCCCTCATTTGAGCCCCTGGGGTCTGCTTGCCTGAAGGCCATAACTCAGGCCGCAGCCTTTTTTTTTTTGATCTCCCCTGATTCTTTTAGCCTCTTTCTATTGGTTTTTATTATAAAATACCGAGGTTGCCTGGTTTAGAAATAATTTTAGACTCTGTTCTGGTTCCAAGTCCAGCTTTTAAAGCTTTCTCCTGATGTTTGCTGCTGACTGAGTAATAAAGTTGTTTTTTAGTATTAACTGACCCTTAATAGACTCTGGTGACAGGGGAGTGTAATTTTTAAAGCCTCTTGCAATTGCTCAAGGAAAGCTGTTGGGTTTTTTTCCCCTTCCTTGAGTTATGGTGGATAACATTGCATAGTTTATGGGCTTTTTCCTAATTTGCCTTAATCACTTAAGTATACAGGTTAGGAAATGCCTACGGCGCCAGTCCCCCTGTTCTGAATCTGGATCCCAGCGAGGGTCTGTGCCAGAGACTGCCTGTGTACCTGTGGGATATTTATTATTTTTTTTCTGGCATTATTAGGTTATGCACCTGACCAAGGTATCAAGTGTTCCCAAACTCTTGAGCTGCTGCTAGGGCAGCCTCTTTTTTATTGCTGGTTAGGGTTTGATTAAGCAAAAGCATGACATCCTTTTAGTTTAATTTGGAGGACTGATCCAAGCCCTGCAGAATGTTTATGTACTTGTCTGGGTTATCTGAAAACTTTCCTAAGTTCACCTTAATTTGCTTTAAGTTAGAAAGTGAGAAGGGTGTGTGTACCTTAGTAGGGCCAAATTCTTCTCCCACTGCCTATAGTGACAGAGTTTGGGCATTTGGGTAGCCTGAGATGCCCTGGCTATCTTGGCCCTCCTTGGTTCCTGTTAGGATACAGGAGCTGAGGAGCTCTGGTTGGCTTTGGTAGAGGCAGTTGCCACAGGGAGGTAGTCCTGAGGAGGGCTGAATAGAGTATGCGGCACAGGCCTGGCAGAGCTGAGGCTTACTCCTTAGGGAAAAGAAAAGTTGCAAATAGGGGACCTTAAACCATTTACTCTTGCTTTTACAATACAGGTTTAATTGTAGAATAGTGTTATAATTTATACTTCCCTTTGGAGGCCAGGTTTTTTTTTACTTAGCAGGGGTATTTCGGCCACTTTGTTTGGCAGAGAAAGATGAGCTGCTTTTTTTTTTTTTTGTTTGTTTAAAGTTGTGTGTTAAATTGGTTTCAGTTTTCCAGTATACATTTTAATGGGGACTTGAGCTTGGGAATAGAAGCACCCATTTGAAATTGAACGCGAGGGATGCCTGCATCCCCAGCTAAAAAAATTACAGCCGCTTTGACCTGAGTCATTTCCCAGGTAAAATGGGTACTGAAATGAAAGGTTTTTCAGTCAGTACCTCGAAATTTTGTGTGCCCAAGATGCATGATTCATCTTATTAGAGGGCCTGCCGTGTACTAGATTCCAATCATGACCTACTAGCATCATGGACTTAGGCCCATGACCTGCATGACCTTCAGTGACTACCATAGAGGCATGGAATGAAAGGAGCTATTGGATTGGGTGGTAATTGTACCAACTAGCTCCGATGAGGTCAGTGAGGTTTAGGAGATGGGTACCAATATTTCCAGTAAAGGTTCAATTTACACAAGTCAGATTATAAAACTGCACTAGAAGGGTAAGCTTTTAGGGAGGGGCCATTAGAAAACACAATTTAAAGAAGGCCGGTCGGGCTGCTGCAGCCACCCTGTCCGTTTGAGGGCCATTTTTACATTGCCTCCTGCCAGATGAGAAAGTTTGCCACCCCCCGGCTTGGGGACTCGTGGCCGCCATGTTGCCAGGACCATGTGTGCACCCTAGGCCACTCCCCCAGCTGCTGCCCACACAGGGGCCCGAGGCCAGGTAAGTTCCCTTGTTTTGTCCCTGACTGTGATTTTTTTAGCAGCTGTGTTTTGCGGGGAGAGAGAGAGAGAGAGAGAGAGAGAGAGAGAGAGAGAGAGACAGCTTGGAGAAAAAAGTGCGCTTTTTAGTTCTGGCTGGCCCTTGCCACTTAAGACAGGCCCTGCCCCCACCCAGCTCGGCGCCTCTCTGGTGTTCTTAAAGAGACAGGACAGAAAGCAAATGGAAACGTTTAGTATCTTTACTTATGCCTCCGAAGTAACAGTTTTGTTCTTACACTTCACTTCTTCACCCCATGTTGGGCACCAATTCTGTAACCGGGTTTTTTTGGGGGGTGCTGGTGAAGCCCGGCTCCCCCGAGAGAATGCTGTGGGTTCTTGGTTTCCGATTTTTTAGGAATAAGTGATGGGACCACTGCAGGTGCACTGTACACGTGTAAATATTGGACCCAAGAAGTGTTGCAGAAAGATGATTTTATTTAGGTAGAGAAAAGAGAAAAAAAGGAGAAGAGAAAGACTTTCATGAAGACTGTGGAAGGGCATTTCAGAGGGGAAATCCCAGAGGGGAAAGGGAGCTCCCATCATGTGGGAGGGGATTCCAGAGAGCTGGAAATCCAGTGTGGGTGAAGGAGCAGGGGAATTTATCCTGGGAGAAATCCCCAAATTTCCAAGTTCCTCTGGCCAATGAAAGGAATTTCTTTAAACTTCCACTGGGGTTATTGACTCTTAGTTTTTTTCCACGCCCATGAAATTTAAACATAAACCATTAAATTTCCTAGATGGAGAGAGACGGGAGGGGGGCATGGCACTGGGAAATTCTTGCCCTTAAAACTATGCCCCCCTTGTGGACACGGAAAATAACCACATTCCCTCAGGACAATGATTGGATCAGAGCCTTTCTTTCTTATCTGCAGGGGAAGATGTTAGCAACCTTCTGGGGGTTTGTCAAAAGAACTGGACTCAAGGTCTTGGAGTTGTTTGCTCTTTAGTTCTATTCCTTTCCTACCACCTTGTAGCGGGGTGGGCCAAGGTCTCTGTGAAAGCTACAGAGTTTATCACCAAGACGTTTTATCATTGGACCCAGTGGAGTTTTAATAAATTATTTTACCATGTGGTTCAAGCTAATACAGGTTGCATATCCCTTATTCAAAATGCTTGGGACAAGAAGTGTTTCAGATTTTGGATTTTTTAAAATTTTGGAATATTTGCATTATACTTACCAGTTGAGTATCCTAATTAGAAGATCTCAAATCCAAAATGTTCCAATGAGCATTTCCTTTGAGCATCATGTTGGTGCTCAAGCAGTGTAGGATTTTGAAGCATTTCAGATTCTGAATTTTTGGATTAGGGATGCTCAACCACTGCTTTGAAGCACGGCAAAGGGATTGTGCCTGGTATATCTATCTTACACCTTATTTTTCCCCCACACAAGTATATAGGGCCTTGTAAAGTAGGTCCTTGGAGGGCGTCTTGCATGAATCTCCACCCTCCCCTCTTCTGTGTTCTTTTCAGTCTGCATGACTTCCCTACAGTCTTCTCTTTTTCGCTTTTTCATCTATTCTCACTTTCCTAGTTGTTCCCACCTCCAATGGCCTTTCCCGCAAGACAAAAAGCATCTAAACTCTATGTGGAGTCTTGAGAACTTAGGCCCCTCATCTGTATCAGCTTCCACTGGGCCCGTGCTGGTCTGCTGGAGGATGACTGGGTGTGGATGAGTAATTTAACTCTTGAATTTAGATCCACCCGTACTCCCAGCTTCCAAATAACCTGCTTATTCAATCTGAAACTTTCTGGTATTCTATGGTGAAAATTGGTGTGCTTCTCAGTTGTTGCTTCCTTTTAGTCTTAGTTTTCAGCCTTATTTTGTCTTTTAGATCAGTCACTAAATGTCCATCTGCTTTCAAGTTTCCAACACTTTGTTAACATCTCTTATCTGCTGTTGTTTTGTGTCTGGTCCTACTTGCTGTTGTGAGTATATGCCATCTTTATACCTTAAATGGCTTGTTTTTTTGTTTTTAGTTTTCATGAGGAATAAGAGGTAAATCACTATGCTAATCTGAAGTGCAGTCTTTTATTTTTGCCAGTCTTCTTCATGAGTTTGTGCCTCACTCTAAAGTAGAACACATGAGCTTGATGTATCAGTCTCTTCTGGTTGATACAGCCTATTTCAGTCAAATGATCAGTAAATGTAACTCCGTATCAGTGTCGGTTTAAATAGTCTTTGGGATAATCAGGCTTTTTTTTTTTTTTTTTGGTTACTCAGTCTTTCAGATGATTCCCTTTCTCTTTTCTGGCATTAAGGGTTCTAAATACATGAAGAGGAGAGTGGAGGAGATTTCAGATTCGTTCCGTCTTCTCTGGATCCTCTAGGGTCTTTGCTGTGGGATGGATGGTATGATGGTTTGGTCTTTGAACTGATGACTGTTGAGGTGCAAGTTGTGCTTTGTGACACAGATTGCTGAAGGCTACGGTCCTGCCTATTCCTATGAGCAGTGAATTCTCTGTATCATTTGGGCTCAGTTTCCAGGTCCCATCAAACTACTCACTCTTTCAGTGTCCCTTGGTTCCATTCCGAAGGCCCAGCAGGTTCTTTGTCCCTGCACTCCCTATGAAGGTTCTGAAGAGAAAGGCATATATTTCTGGTCATTTTCCCTAGCTGCTTCATTGTGCTAAAGTGCTCCACGTTGATATTGAGCCTATTATCCCAGAATACTTTTCCCAAGGTTTCAAGGTAGAACAAAGGAATAACTTATATGCTTTCAGTTTTTGCCCTACGTATATAAAATGGCTTTCTGTAACTGGGATTTTGGCACAATTGAGGGAAGCTGGGACACGTTTCCCATATTCGTCTACCTTTGCCTCTCTCTGCACTTCAATTGGCCCAGAAAGAGCAGATTTTCTCTGCTTTTCATTCTCTTGTGGAGCATTTCTTCTTTGTCATAAATTACTTCTTGGAAATATTCAGCTTCGTGGTTCTCCCTTAAGGGTAAAAAAGTAATGCCCTGGAACTATGTAAATAACTTACTTTTATAACTTTTAGCTTTGATATAGGTGATGGAGAACAAGTTGTAACTATAGATCACTGAGGGTTCAAAAAATGCTAAAATAAATATACCGAGTATATTATCCCTTTATAAATGTTTAACACTAATTGAAATAAGTCAAGAAAAAGATTTCAAATAAGTAAAAATTATTCCAGAAAAAAGGACAAAAAAAAAAAAACAGCACAGAAAAACGCCCTAAATAATGGAAAGGAAAGGCAAATTATGTATGTTCTAGTTGTGTAAATTCTCTCTCTTTGACCATGGGCAAGTCAGTTTACCTCTTTGAGTCTACTAAGGTCATTTACAAAAGATAAAAAGATTTCTGTTGCTAGCCTTCAGAGTGTTTTCCAATCCTGATCCTCTGCCTTTCATGATTTTAGATATTATATTATAGTAATGTTCTGCCTTTCATGATTTTAGATATATAGTATAGTAGTGTTAATATACAGTTTATCATATATAAACTCTATATTAAGAGTTTTACATTAATTATCTATTGCTCCGTAACAACCACCCAAAAACTTAGTGGTTTAAAACCACAATATTTATTTCTGGGATTTGCTATCTGGGCTTGGATCGGTAGGGAAGGCTAATTCTGTTCTAGCCAGCATCATCTGGGTTGACTTGATGAGTATAATGAAAAGATTAAGTTGAAAGAAGGAAAAATGCAAACTGAAATTTTACGAATTATTTAAATCATTACTCAGTATAACTACTGATAAAATATTTTTTTTTCATTGTATTGATGGATAATAAAATCAGCCAATTTGGAACTTGATCGAAATACCTCAACTCTCACATATCCCCAACTCTGTGATAACAGGAGTTTGGCTTATGCTTGTAAGGTACTGAAGAAAGATTGCTCTATAACTAACACAGTGATGATGTTAAATAAAGGTCATTATCTTCTAATTCTTTGAAAACATGAGATGAGTAATAGATTCAAGTAGTCAAAAAGCTAAACATACCTGGTTTCCTCAAAGTTGAGGCAGGAATAAATGGGGGGAAACAGAAGGTAAATTGCTGGATGAATACAAGTTCAAAGATCAGAAGGAATACATTTTCCAAGTAATAGAAATTTTAATAGGCCTTTTCTCAAAAATGAGAAAAATAATAGCAGTAATAATGGTAATAGCTCAACACATGTGATAAACTCTATATTAAGAGTTTTACATTAATTATTTAATACAAACTGATGAGCACTAATATGAATATATAGAATAAATATTTCATGAATGAATAAATGCACAAATAGTAGATAGTAATCTCTCAAGAACATTCATAGAATCAATACATTTACACTTTAAGAGATCAGGAAACCAAGGCATTAAGAGGTTAAATATGCCTGGGCATGGTGGCTCATGCCTGTAATCCCAGCACTTTGGGAGGCCGAGGCAGGTGGATTATGAGGTCAGGAGTCCAAGACCAGCCTGGCCAACATGGTGAAAACCGGTCTCTAGTAAAAATACAAAAATTAGCTGGGCATGATGGTACACACCTGTAGTCCCTGCTACTTGGGAGACTGAGGCAGGAGAATTGCTTGAACCTGGGAGGCAGAGGTTGCAGTGAACCGAGATAGCGCCACTGCACTCCAGCCTCAGGGACAGAATAAGACTCTGTCTTGGGATGAAAAAAAAGAGGTTAAATACCTTCCCCAAGGTCACATTCAAATAGGTGAGAAGCAGATGTAAGATTTGAAACAAATCCAGATGTTTCAAATTCTAAGCTCCATGATGTAAAATAACGAAAGTCAGAAATGTAGAAATGAGAAATACTGAAAGAAGAAAGTTTTGTCGAACAAACTTTCCATACTATTTAGTAATATGTGATGAAGTAAATATACATTTCTTGTAAATATTATATATAACCTTCAGTTGCCTTTTAAGGTGGGTCAGCCTGGTAGCCAGAAGATTCTTTTTTTAGATTTGGGCTTAAGCAAGAACAGGTGAATTTGGACGACATAGCACAGGGATAAATTATAGCTCTCCAGGAAGGAGGAGCAAAAGATTGAAAGGGCCCTTAAGAAGACACAACTTTTAGATGGGAACCACCGTGGGAAATGGCTGAGAACACTCCGTGTGTGTCCAGCACTAGCAGGGACTTGGGAGGAGAAACACTACTGAGGGCATCACAGTTATGTGCTATGAAAGTGTGAACATAAAAGACTACAAATTGGGTTCAGTGTATACTGCCTTTGTGATGGGTACACAAAAACTTCACAGATCACCACCAAAGAACTTACTTATGTAACCAAATACCCCCTGTTCTCCAAAAACCTATGGAAATAAAATAATTTAAAAAGAGAAGGTTTGAGCATAAAATCTTTTCATCTCCGTTCCTAAATCTCCCTGTAATCCTACACTCACTAACGTTTTGGATGTGAGCAGATTTTTTTTTTTCTTTTAAGAAATGGAAAGATGTGCTGAGCTCTACTTCAAACTTGGTGTCAGTGAGAACAAAAGATGCATGCAAGGGCGGCTGAAATCCAGGTAATAATTTGCTTTACTTTGAGTGACAGGTGACAGCCCACTGGATTCCATTATTGCCTGAGGGAAGCAACCTTAAGACAACATAATGTCTTAACTTTTGAATCTAAGCTCATCAAATAAAACTTTAACTCTTGAGATAGTCCTCTCCACCAAGGGCCAAGGTAGCAGGGGGTCAAGCTATGTGGGATTAGTGTGAGGAACTACACAAAGTTTATTCTAACTAGACTCTGAATGCAGCAAATTTCCCTGACCTTTTCTGAGAAGAGCCAGGAACTCTGTGTCTTCTGGGTAAGAGTCTTTCACTTTTCTCTTTGCCTGAAAATGTAGACAAATTTTATGTCTCAATCTTCTTTAGTACCTGAACACTTGATTGACCCTGTTAGGCTCGAAGGAGAACAATAGCAAATAAGACAAATAGGTCTCTCTCCTCACAGTTTTTGATCTAATTTATAAATGTTTTCTATGACGTTTTTCTTGTTGTCACACTCTCCTTCCACTCACATAGAAGTGAATATCCTTTCCTTTGCGCTCTTCCATACTTTGTATGGACTTTGTATATAACCTCCAATTGCCTTCTGACATGAGTGGGCCCTGGTAGCCAGAAGGTTATTTTGCAGGTGAATTTGGAGGACATGGCACAGGGATAAATTATAGCTCTCTAGGAAGGAGGAGCAAAAGACTGAAAGAGCCCTAAAGAAGACAAAATTTGATAGTTGCCGTGGCTCACGCCTGTAATCCCAGCACTTTGGGAAGCCAAGGTAGGCGGATTGCCTGAGGTCAGGAGTTCGAGACCAGTCTGGCCAACGTGGTGAAACCCTGTCTCTACTAAGACAAACAAACAAAAACAGAAAGTTAGCCAGGCTGTGGCATGTGCCTGTAATTCCAGCTACTAGGGAGGGTGAGGGAGGGGAATTGCTTGAACCAGGGAGGTGGAGGTTGCAGTGAGCAGAGATCGCGCCACTGCACTCCAGCCTAGGTGACAAAGTGAGACTCCGGCACTGAAAAAAAAGAAGAAGATAAAACTTTTAGATGCAAACCACCGTGGGAAATGGCTGTGAAAGAAAACTCTAGATGTCCAACACTAACAAGGACTTGGGAGAAGAAATACAGTGCTTAGGGCATCACAGTTACGTGCTATGGAAGTTTGAGCATAAAAGTTTTTTATCTCTGTGTTTAAATCTCCTTCTGATCTAAACGAATAACATATTATTTCATTCAGCACTTTTCAAAACCATGTTGGTCTTCACCTGCTAAAACATACGCTGCTTGGCAGAGTGTTCATATCTCCTGTGCTTACCCCGAAGCCTATCATGGACTAATTGCTCAAATAATAATTGATGTATTTGGATGACTGAATGAAAGACGGAACAAACATTTCAGTATGGCAACATCAGACTTGGGAAAGAATGAGTAGTTCTGGAGGCTGGCCTTCTGGTAGCTAACGTGTTTCTCCACATTCTACAGCCCAGGTGGTCAGGAGAGGCTGCAGAGGGGCTGTGATGGAAGCACCTGAAACTCCATAATAGCTAGTGACTTTTAGCTATGAAGACTGTAATGAGGACACCTGTATGTCACCTGGTTGAACTCAGAAAATTCCAGGTAGAAGAAGAAAAGAAAAAAGTAAACATATTATAAGTTTTGGCCACTTGGTTATGATAAAACATATTTTTATCTACGAGGAAAAGAAGCTCAGAGAAGTTGGACAACTTGCCAAATTTTCCATGGCTTAAAAGTTACACAGTTGGGATATGCACAGAGGTTTGGGAGTCTCAGAAGACCAACCTGTCTTCCAGAAAGTCAATGGCATTATGGGCAAGGAGAAGCTTTTCACAGGTGAGATGGAAAATGACTTCCGTTACCTAGGATCAAACACTTTAGAACACACCTTTTTTTGTTTTACATGCAGCAGGTATGATGAGTAATAATTGTTTCTGTGAAGGAAGGGGAGCATACAGTACTGCTTTAAAGAGAGCTGTTGAATTCACTGCAATTTTGTAAATGAAGTTTTGTAAATAAATATAGAAGAAGGCAGGATTTGTCTAGTGCTCATTCTCTTCCACAGTCTAGAAATTATAAAGTGTTGTCCAAATTAGGAACTAACTCCTCCAATATGAAAGGATGGATGGTGATACCAGTAAACACTGGCTGCTTGAGTAAATAAATGATTCATTCCTGATAGACTGGTGGATGCTGAAATTGCTTTTGTATTAAATTTTTGGAGGGTGTTACATAGGTTCTGAGTCAGGGAAGCTGGCAAGAAATAACTGCTCTTCTGCGGCTGGTGTTGGTTTCTTAAAAACTTAGGCACTAACTATATTATGGCCACCTCGGGCTTTCCCTTTCCTGTTTCATATTAGTACATCACAAAGGATTGAGTTCTCAATGTCTAATCAGTAAGAAGATAGCAGAAGAGCGGCTGAGAAGTAATAATCCTCTACTTGTGTGATGACGGTATCCTGCTTGTGCCAACAGTGTGATGCGGCTGCAGAGACAGCTAATATGACCTTAGTCTGCAAAGAGGTAATAAATGTTCCTTCTGTACTGTACAGCAATCAGCCTGCAGATGAAGGTCTCTATCCAGTTCAGGGCAAGCTGTTTCCAGAGTGTCACTGATGAGCTGGAGCATGTTCAAACAGGATGACCACGTTTTCTGAGCAATTGTTGAAAAGCAGGAAATTTTCTTTTCTCGTATTTTTTTTCTATAAGGCAAGAGTCCTCAGGGGAACAAGTGAACTCTCTTCAAGTATTTGAGGAACTGCTTTGTGAAAAATGAGTGAGATTTATTCTGATTAGACTAAAACGTAGACGTAGATATCAGATCAATGTAGGGAGGAACTTTCTAGCAATTGTCTAAACACAGAATGTGTTGCCTCACAAGGGAGTGAGCCTCCCACTATAAGATGTGTGCAAGCAGAAGCTAGATGTTTGCAGCTTTCAATAGAAGTCTGGGCAATGCAAACTGAAGAGCAAGTGGAAGCTAACCTAGGAAGAAGATCTCATTTTCTGGCATAGTTCAGTTAGTAACAGGATATGGTGACTTTCTTTCTTTCTTTTTTTTTTTTAATTGTACTTTAGGTTCTGGGTTTCATTTGCTAAATTGGCAGAGGCCATACCCACAGGTACCAGGGAAAGAAGAAAGGAGCCTGAGATGTCATCAATTGAATTGATTTATTTTGTAGACAAGCCTAGCTGTTGTCTTCAGCCCCTTAGAGGTGCTTGAAACAAAGGAGATAACAAAAGAGATCCTCTACCCTTTCACTTACCGCTGGTTTTTAAAAGTATCCAGGGAGCTGGAGGGATAGGCTCCTGGGCTCAGAGCTATTGTTCTCATCTGCTGTAAACGTTTGATTTCTGCATCAGCCTTTGGAAAAAGGCTCTGCAGCTGAAAATTCAGAAATGCTAATTTATACCAAGTAGCATCCCCCATCTAGCTCCTGTAGTTTTCATAGTAGTGGCATAATGGCCCTTGTTCTCTGCCTTGAGAAATGCTGCCAGTTGCTTTTGCAAGCACCTATCACCATGAGAGCCCAACAAAGTGAACAAGTGCTGCCTATCTTGGGTTCACTGGTTGAGATTCATTATTTTCCTCCTGACTTGCGTCGCCACTGTGTGTCACTGCTCTCTTTTTCCTGAGCCACAGCCTATTTCTGTATGCGTATTAACCTAACTGCTTCCAGTCTTTTCTCTCACTATTGATCCTCCCAATTTGTCTCAAACCCTTTTGGGATGAAAAATGGCCAACCCTCTCCATTTCAGTGGTATCTAAAAAGTATTTTCGTCTCTCTGTTTTATACTGCAAGTCACCCCAAATAGCATTGGCCTATTTATTTCTTATAAATATTACAAATGGACTCTCAGCTTGCTTTCTCATATCTTTGTTCAGCTCTGTTAGCCTAACTATTTTAGTGTGTGTATTTCTCCTAACTGCACCTCCAAATCCGAGTTTCTGGTAAATTTCCCAGTGTGTTTCTGAGCCAAATTCACTTAAGTTCCCTAATGCTTGCATGTTTAACATCTTTATGCTTGTATTTTTTTATTTTCCTCTCTTGTGAGGTTTAGGGACACTGCCTGCTTTATTGTCAGTTGCAGATTTCATTTATCAGTTGTCCTGAATCAGTAATGAAGATGTAAAACAACGTTTGACTCCAGGGGCTGCAGATGACACCTCCCTTCAGCAAGATTCATTTCTATTCATTTGTTGATGCTGTCAGCCTTTCAACCATGGGAACATGCATAGCCTCAGCAATTTGCAAGTAAGATTTTGATAATATTATCTGAAATGCTTTCTGAAAGTCTGACTATATGGGCATATTGCTTATATATTCATTTTCTCTCCCACCCTGACTTGAATTTTTAGTAATGTGTGGTCCTCATCACATCCTTTTGAGATGACATAGATATTTACTGATTTTCTCTTTACTATTAGATTCATCTTTCAACAAACTGTAACTGCCAGTTTACCAAATGGCAATTATCAAGGTGTTTATTTTTTATTTTTTATTTTTGCCTAATAGGCCACTTTTATTCCCTTTTGTATTGTACAGCAATCATGTACAATAAAAAAGTTTCTCCCTACATCGATCTGATATCTACGTCTACTTTTTAGTCTAATCAGAATAAATCTCACTCATTTTTCACAAAGCAGTTCCTCAAATACTTGAAGAGAGCTCACTTGTTCCCCTGAGGAATCTTGCCTTAGAGAAAAAAAATGTAAGAAAAGAATATTACCTGCCCTTTTAACAATTACTCGGATGATACAATCTCCAGACACCTCATTATACTGGTCTTCCGGTTTGAACGGATGCTCCAGCTCATCAGTGACACTCTGGAAGCAGCTTGCCCAGAACTGGACATAGAACTTCAGCTGCAGGCTGATGGCTGTACAACACAGAAGGAATTGCTGTACAATACAGAAGGAAGGTACAGCTACCTTCTTTCTGTGGCAAACATTCCATCCGTCCTGAATTATTAGGATACAGAAAGCCTAGTTTAGCCTAGATTCATATCTAGATTGTTGGTGATGTGTGGACTATTTATTGCATAAGGCATGATGCAAAGACCCAGAGGTTATAATCTGAGGTTGTAGCCCATATGGATAGTTCCATGCTAAGATATGGTGGGTAACCGTAAATAATAGCTTGAATAGTGTTATTTATAGTGAAATATCTACCTAACAGCCTGTTGTGGCATTACCATGCAGCTTTGGATATTTTGAGACATGTGACTTTTGTGTTAAAATTACATACGTTTGATTGACTCTTTTTTAAAAGGAATTCTGGATTTTGGTAAATTAAGGAGGAGGTAAAATTTTTCTAATCCTAAGCTTTCTTTTTCTTTCTTTTTCATTTTTTTTCCCAATTAGAGCTATAACAAATCATCCCTCAGAGGAAAAAAAAGACAACTCCTATTTTTGCCAATGCCTGTTAAGGTGTTAATGAACAAATGATAACTAAACTGTTAATATCCACAACTATTGACCTACCATATTACCTTTTCTATGAAACTTTCGCATCTTGACAGGGAACTCTTGAGGGAACTGGTAAGCTTTCAAGATCAAAGGAGTGAAAAGACGATGAAACATGGCCCTGAAGTTGATATTTTTGGAAATAGTTTTTTTTGCTCTTTGGAGAAGAAAAGTTCCAAGTAATCACTCTTTCTGATAATATTTTCCTTTCTGGTTGTCATTTTGTAGGAAATCTGGCAATGGCAGTGCCATCATATGTGATTTAATGATGTCTTTTCTCCTGATTTATTCCTTGTTATTATTTCTTAGGATATCAGGGTTTTGAGGTTCAGCGAGTATATTTTCAGTAATAGTAATGTTTTTCATTTGGCATTTGAAATAGAATAATTAAGGCTTATGAGGCGCGGAGAACTGACAGCTTTTCCTGGAGGGAAGCTGATAATGCTTAGGACATCCTGTTAGCACTTTCTCTCAGATTGAGAGTAGACAGGAAAAGTGACTTTTAAGAAAGCATGATTAGGACCCCAGTATAATCGGCTTTTAATTACATTAACTTCCTGGTTTTAACTTGCTCTAATGGTAGTCAGAGATGCATAAAGGTTTTTTTTTTTCCACCACCACACCACCCTACCTCAGGCCAGTAGTGGGAATTTAAAATAGCCCCAGATCCAGGTGTGTTGGCTGCATACAATTTCATTTGCATACCACATAGAGTAGGAGAGAAGACCTGGATTGCATTTTTGGCATTTTACAGTATACTTCCAAGGAAGGAAAGAGCCACACAATTCATTTTCTTTGACAAAACTTTAATTAGAAAACCAGACTCCTCTGATTATAAAAATTACACAAGCTAATAAATCTTGGTAAGTTATAGAGAGAATAATTTTATGAACATTTTATACCTAATAAAAAAGTTAAAATAATTAACAGCATTCATCAGATTAATTTTGTTTTCACATGATTTTCTAATATAAAAAGCATATAGTCATCAACCTTTATATAAATCCATATATGTTTGTAATAGCTTTTCATAATAGGAAGGGACAATATTCATATTTAAATAATGATAATTGGTAATGAATCAAAACTGCCAAAAGCTGAAGCATGACAACATTGATGATCAAGATTGCTTAGGGAACTTCTGGACCCAGCCCAAATGATCTTTTAGAGAAAACTTAGACACAAAAAATCATATTATATAGTATTACCACACCCAACAAAAATTACTTATGATCAGTGTTGCTTTATATGTTTTCAGAATGATCGCTGTTTCTTTCCTTTTAACAGTTTTGTCCCAGAGTGGTGCTGTGTGCTGGTGTATTGTGCTGCCTATGGGAAATGGTGTTGGATCAGCAGAAAACTGGAAATCTTATTTTTCCTCTCCAGATGAGTAAGAACAGACGCACATTGACAATACAAAGTTTCTGCGAATATGTAGTTTCACATGGGGGATAACTTCTATCCTGTAATAGTACATCATTAAAAAATATCTTACTTCTTAAAACTTCTGCCCTGTAGCAAGATGGCATCACATTGACTTCCTGACCATGCCCTTTTGGCAAGATAAAAAACTAACCCTTGTGTTCAAACAATAAATGAGGAGTCTGGGTTGTATATGAAGCAGTCACATGTGATATCTACATTTCTTTATTGCATTCCAATTTTTTCAATATTGCATTGCAGTGCTAACTCAATTTCATACCACCACAAAACTATGGTAAGCCATAGTGTTTGAGTTAAAAGTGCTCCTGTGTCTCTGCAATAGTATCTGAGAATAATAGTTGTGAACTAGTTAATAGACTACTTATTTTCATCTGGGGAACAGTAATGAAAACATTGTGAAGTAAATCATCTAGTAAAGATGACACTACATTGAACACACAGGTATTAAACATACTAATGGTTACTATTAAACATTCTTTTTTACAAGCTGGTACTTTAACATGTACATCCCAAAGTTAATTTCATGATAATAGTTTTTGAGCAAACTGTAACTAAATAATTCTATATCATGGTACTCATATGTACCTTGGAGACTAAGGATAACATGTTTAAGGATGTCATTTATTTCACATCTCAAACCCAAATTGCTAACACAAACATTTCTGAAATCTTTCAGTTGATTTAGCTTGTAAGCTAAAGAGTGGTAAAATTTGACCATCTATGGACATTTGAATTTGAGTGTTGTCCATGTACTTCCTTGTTATACATTCCCTGGAATGTATAACATTTGGTTAGAAATTATATAGCAAGTGTGAGCTCTGAATGAATACCACAGCAATTATAGGAGAGGGAAGGTTTTCAGAAACAAACTTGGTTTTGTAGCAGGCACCCCCAATTTTGGATTCAGAGGCAGACATAAGAAAAAAATCTGATTTGAGTTTATCACATTCACCGTACTCCATAAATTTCTTCTGTAGAACAAAGTAATGTGCATGAAAGAAAATTAGACATATTCAGCTTACCTTAACTTCAAGATTCAAGTGGGTAAAAATATAAGTAACAATCTTAGCTGAGAATGAGGCAGAAATGTAAACATTAATGGAAATAAGAGTTATCACATCTCCCAAGCAACTATCATCTACAGTACTTTCAGAAGACTTTGCACATGCTGAAACCTATGTGGTATAACTAATAAAGCATTTTTTTTTACCACAAATAATGGAATGCTACTTCACCAATATACATTTTTCATTTTTTGAGAGATTCTAATAAGGATAAACTAAGACATAAAACAAAGAGGAATAAGAAATATGAACACAAGTAACAAGGCTACACTCCACTAGCCATCTGAGTCAGAATTTTTGTGGGTGGAATAAATAATAAACCTGCTGATGTTAAGAAAACTAAAACAAGTTCCGTACAAATGAAAATTTAGAAGGTGAGAAATTTCTATCAGAAAGCAAAACAATACAGCTAATGTCACATTTGTACAGAAAATGCTTCCTATAATCCTTCTTGAATCTATGAATTTAAACTACCCCATTTCTCCTTAATTCTTTTAGCCATTAGAGAACCAGTTAATGATCTTACAGAACCTATGATTTAATTACAAGCATCTGTTTTTGAGACCAATCAATGAATCATTAATGTGAGCTTGGAAACAGCAGGTAGAAAACCAATAAATTGTTCATTTTGAGGGAAGAAGGAAATGTTCCTGAGCATCAGATAATATATTGTACTTACGCTTATGTCAGGGTAGCTTTGTGTGCTTGTGTGCGTATTCCTAAAATTCCAGCTGAAAATGGCCTGGGGCAGTATCTTTTACTTCTTTAAGCCTGAGAAGCAGCAGCATAGCAGTTGCTCCCTTTTAAGTATGTGGTTGCCATGATAATCTTTCACTTGTTCAGCTGTATTTCTTTTTCTTTCCATTGACAAGCTAGGATATGAGCACAGTCCCTGCTCTGCCAAAGAAAACCATGGCTGTTGTTAAAGTTTAAGCTACTGATAAATATTTAAGGGAGTGCAGGGGTAAACGTTAATATTGCCTAGCGAAGAATTGACAGGCAAACAACTTTCAAATTTATCAGTAAGCCTACCTTAAATGACTTACTAGATAATAGGATATATCTAATATATTTGCATTTGAAACACTTGAAGGTTTCAAGTCCACCTGAAATTGGTCCATACTTAGAACTAATTTCTTCTCTCCCTCCCTCCTTTCCTTGCTTCCTTTGCCAAATATTTATTGAATGCCTAAGATGTGCCTGGTACTCTTCTAGGGTAGTGGGCTTGTAGCAGTTTATAGAGCAGAAACAAAATTTCTGTCCCTTTAGAGCTTTTAATTTACTGGGGGCAGACAGACAGACAATATACAAATCCCATGACAAATAGGAAAGAAGGGAGGAGATTTACTATATTTTCATAAGATGATCAAGAAAGGCCTCTCTAATGAATACTTATTTAATATTTAAGAAGAAACCAAAAAGAAGTTAGGGAAGAAGACCTGTGACTAAACGGGGGAAGAAGAGCATTCAGGGTGGTGGGAACTGCAATGACAAAAGATCAAGAGGGTGTATGTTCGATGCAGAGAAAGCAAAGGGGGGCAGTGGCTGGAGAATTGGTCAGAGTGGGAGGCAGGAGGACAGATTGGGTAGGTTTTCCCCTCTTTCATGAATATCCCACCCAAATTAATGTCTGTGAAGAGATGAATCTTTTGCTTAGGCAGATAGAATGCCTTCTTCAACACATATTTGGAGCTGCATTTCCTTCCTGAAGTGTTCCCCTTGAATGCCAATAGTTCCTCATACCCAGATTCTCTTAACTCTAAAGTATGAATCATGCCATCATTTCTTGTGCTTTGTTGTGAGTGACCGTTTCCTCTATTAGCATCTTTAAATAGATTGCAAGCAATTTAAAGGTAGAAAACACATCATACTTTTTCTTCATCCCATATAGCACACAATATTAAACTCAAGGTAATCAAGTAAGAAATGAAAGAAATATACAAAACTGTCAATTAAGTAAAAACAAAGAAATATACAACTCTAAAAAGAAATTCAGGGAATTTTGAGAATATAGCCATGAAAATAAAAACATTAAGTTGGAATTCAGTGGCTTAGACATATGATCTGATTTTGTCTAGTAATCAACGTCATTGCCTATCCCAACTTACAGACTATACCTATAGATCTGTAGACCTCTTCTTCCAGTCCTGCAGAAAATGTCAACCCCCACCCATGCAGCCTACTTTCTTTCTTTATGTTAACAATATTGCCCATTATCCATAATCTCTACCTTTATTTATGATTTTTTTCTCTAGACTCATATCTCCAATTTCCCAGAGTATTGTTACCTAGCAGGGTCAGGGCTATTACTGGAGCAGAGATTATAAACATTTGAGAGACATAGCTAGAGGGTTAAAAACCCACTTGTCTACTAGTTTATTTCACCCATTGCTTAGGATTTATCTACTTAAGCAAGGTAATTTGGTTGCAAATGAACTGACAATACAATACTTTCATAAAAATTATTATTTATCCTGAGAGAAATTCTTCATGATTTTTAGACTTGAAATAATTTTATATACTTTTAAAAATCTGTTCTCTATCTAAGGTAGTAGAGTCCAGCTAAGAGACCAAGTTGATGTGTTCCATGCTGAGGTTGAATGAAGAAGAAAAGAAGGTACCCCTGGATGCCTCTCAAATCATTCTTTTAGTGGAACATTTCAAGTCTAATTATCAAGCTCTCCCAATCCCTCCAGTGCTAAATTTCAAACATGTTGGAAATTGGTGTGAAGAAGGAACAAGATCGTTTTTCTCCATCTGTAGATGAATTCTTTTTACCCAAACTAGTTAGTTATGACTTTTTTCTTTAGGCCATCCTTCTAAATATGTCTTAGTCATTGCCATGCTAAATAGAAGAGGTGGAAACAGGGTAGAAAATGACTCATGAACACTCTTTGCTGATGTTCTTTCATAAAAATATTTTTTTTCTTTTATTTGTGTCTCAATTCTTGCCTGACTGTTCTACTTACTAATATTTACTTCCTTGGGTAAAATTCTGAGTTTGGGAAACTGTTTACACTTACATTCACTACTTTGTTTAAGTGTATTGATTTCAAACAAAAAGATTTATACCCTCAAGACTGTATCTTCTGTGTTCTTAATATGCTAACCTATCATTAGGCATCCTTGCCTTCCTACCTTACCATTTTTTCCAAAACACATCTAGTACTCACTGACACTTGTGTCCAACAAACAAAAAAATTAGTATAGCAACTTCTATTTATTATGGAAAACAAATGTTAACTAATAATTTTGAACAATTTTTAGATCAATAGCAGTTTAATTAAGTTAATAGCAGGCAAATAATAACTCTGGTTTTGCCAGTGCCTCATAAGTTTCAGTGAAAGCAAATAGTTACTTTCTTCTTTTTATGAGACATTAAGATATTCCACTGAACAATTTGAATTTCTTTGTCCTTCTCACGTGGCTTTGTACGTCACTTATAGGTTCTTAATCCATGTTTGTTGGATGGATTAGTGAATGAATGATATGGCTAGTTCATCATGCCATTTTATTTTCCTAGTTCCTAGGTAACTCCCCATATTTCCTGTTGTTTAAAAAGTTCTTCCAATTATCTCTTTGCCAACTTTTAACTGTGACTTCCTATTATTGAACATAACCAAGTACTCTAAGTATTTGAATTTAATACATAAAGCAAATCTACTGGAACATTTGGTAAGAGATATTTGACATGCATAGTGTGTGTAACTCTGACTGGAGTTTCAACACTTCTTTATTGTATAGGTATGACCAAGTTGGCCTTTTGGAGGTCTGGTGGATTTTTTAATGAATTATTGGTTTTGCCAATTATTACTTTCGTTACATTATGGCATTTAAAAAATATCTTAGGTCTGGTATATATCATAGTTTAAAAGCTGTGGTGTTGGGACCAAAGATCTGCTTACAGCCATTTTCAAAATATACTAAACTTTTATTGTGGCTGATTTTCCCCCTTTTCCCTTCATTAAAGTTCTCCAAGTAATAACCTTCTTCAAGTCTTTTATTTAAGACCAGAATTATTCAATTATTCTAGAATCTACATAATTTTTGAAAATAATGAAAAGTGAAATATCAATCTGTTTATTCATTTGGCTTCCTGGTCATTTGGCATTTTTTTCTTCATATTTTACTATTTTTGGTCTAGTTTAACTTGGTTTCCATTTACTTACTTCTCTTTACCTGAATTTCTACTGGGACTGAAGGGAAAAATTAGTTCTGTATTATTTTAAATGAAATACATGCTGATGAGTCATTTTTCCTTAAGTATTCTAGTCTATTAGGTTATGAATTACTTGATTAGCTAGAAATCAGCAATATTATTTAGAAAATAAGAACTGATTTCCACACAGGCCCGTTAATACTGTTTCCTTTGGAATTGTAATACTTATCTGCCCTTCAGTAACACAGACAGGCGTCTCTAACATGACATTATCAATGTTTCTCCTTGGAACACTAGTTCTTTAAGATGCCCTATGAATAGAATGTCCCATGGACAATTATATCTGGGAAATGAAATATTCTCTCTGTGCTCCTGGGACATTAATTTCACACATTGAGGGTAATTCAAAGAATAGGCTTCATTTTGCCAGTGTTGAAGCTATTTGAACTTCAAGTAGCAGTTTTTGATGATATATGAACAAAAAGATCTTCAAATTCTCTGGGCATTCATTGTACTTAGCTTTTTACTTAAGAGTTAGTATTTATCAATACCATTTTTATGTTGTATTTGATATGTATGATGGTCCCACATGCAGGGGCAGATCAAAATTTTCTTGAGCCTGAAGTGAATACATTTTTGGAGTCCCTTTTTAAGGAAAAGAATACAAAAATATCATACATTTAAAAATTTTATATAAACATAAGCTGTGAACATACTGTTAAGGACTGTCCTAGGGCCTTCAAAAGATGTATATAAGCAATAGGCTCAGATATCTAAGCTTCATTAGCTATATACCACATTTGCATATCCCACATGAAAAATAGTACTTTACTATTATTTGGCCTAATAATATAATATTGTTTCAGCCTCATTATTTCTGGTTCTTTTCTCCACCTGACATATATTCTACATTCTTAGGGCTGTGAGATTTAGCAAGTAAAAATGCAAGATGCTCAGTTAAATTTGAATTTCAGAGAAACAAGTATTTTTAGTATGGTAGATCCCAAATATTGCATGAAACATACTTGTACTAAAAATTTCATTCACTGATTATCAGAAATTCAAACTTAACTCATGTCCTATATGAATCTGGTTCTAGTATACAGTACTAGTTCTAGTATACAGTGGTTCTAGTTAAACCACTCTATACCAGGACTTCTCTGAAAATGATATATTCTTTTATACTCTGTGCTTCAGTTCCATGTGTCCTAAATTTTCTTCATGAAAAGACTGTCCAGAGCAACTTATTACAAATATAGATTACTAAGGTCATCCTTTCAAGAGTTTAAAAAGTCTTCCGTATGATTCCTACCAACAGGTAGACTTGTCAGGTATGGCCTTAATTCAGGTAATTTCTTTTCTTCAACCTGGAATGTCTTTGCACATCGACTATGCAGCCTTTCAGGCCTAGTGATGAGAAGCTGACCTTTGTCCTCACCTTCTTCCCTGGACAGATTTAATCCAGCTACTCTCAGAATGCCTGCTGCTATTCACAAACTTGAATTTCAGAGATTTTCAAAGTGTAAATGTGTTTCCTCAGACTAGTAGCATTAGCATCACCTGAAAACTTGTTAGAAATGTAAATTTTCAGGCCTTTCACTCCAGATCTACTGAATCAGAAACTCTGGAGGTGGGGTCATGCAGGCTGTGCTTTGACAAGCCCTGTAGGTGAGTTTGATACATGCTCAAGTGTGAGGATCACTGCACTATAAATGACACCCATTATTTTGAGAGAGAGAGATATCTGTAAAATAAACTAGTAGGTGACATATATATATATATATATATATGATTTTTTGAAGGTTTTTTTGTGTCTCTAATTATATATATATATACGTATATATATGTATCAAAGGCAGTCACTACCCATCAAGAACTTAAGAAAAGCAAATTAGTAGGTGAGATATATATATATATATATATGTATATATATGTAAGTACACATATATACGTACATATATTTACATATATATATATGTGTACTTACATATATATGTATATATATCTCACCCACTAGTTTGCTTTTCTTAAATTCTTGATGGGTAGTGACTGCCTTTGATTTCTCTTTGGATTTATTCTCTATGTGCCTGGCACATAGAAGATGTTTAAAATTCTTCTTGAGTGAAAGATTTGGTGAATAAAGGAGTTAATAGGTAATTATATTTTTCTTTTTCTGAGTAAGCTACCTGGTGAAAGCCATGACCCAAAGGCCATTGTGCAAAGCTATGTGGATGATCAAGTTGCTGTGTGACCCTACTACCTGGCACTGTGGCTCCAAGTTCCAATTCTTTTTTACATTTTCTCAAGTTGTTATTTGCTTCCTCATCCTCAAATATTTTAGTTCTGTGACTGTAGAAGAATACAGAGAGTTCTTATGGATTATTTTCACTGGTGATTTTAATGCTAATGTTAAAAAACATGTACCTGTGAAATGTTTGACAGGACAATTATTCCATAGGAAAAGTATTGAATTAGAGACAGTCCATCCAATGAATATGCAACTATGTGTAAGGATATGTTGTGAAAATTGCATTTGACATATATATCCATCATTGCCCAGTGCTGATGTAAACATTGCAATACTACATCTTTATGGTAGAATAAAAGTATGTGCCTTATACGAAACTTTCATAGAAGATGACTGAGGACGAGTTCTCTAATTGTGGAAGGAACAGTTATTTTGTTTCTAAGCATAAATCACCTGAATTGCTAAATTCCCTGAAATGCAAGTAAATCTGAATAATTATTTTCTAATTAAATTGATGTTTACATATGTAGATTAATCTAGATACTATTGTAGCATCTCTAGCTGTAATACATGACTATAAGTAAGAGTTATATATACCTGAGTATCTAGCAATCTTACATGGAGAAAAGTACAAAAGATTAGATGTAACTATTTATGTTCCTAAGATAATTGTTTCTTCCTCTTTGACTCATCTTCTATTTACTGCATTTAAATGATGCAATATGGTGAACCAATTAAACCAATTTTTTTCCCAAGTTAGATTTCCAGAGAATCAAATCAACCATTCTGTAAAGATAAAGTGGTTTCCCAAAAATTTGTGGTAAAGCTCTATAAATGCTATAAAAATGGATGATGTTGCATGTCAAAAACACAGGAATGTGATGATTAAACTATAAATTAGAGTATTATAGTAAGTAGATCACGCAAAGGTTCATAACTGTAATACCATATTAAATTCATTAATGTGAATATTCAATTATAGGGTACCATATTCTTGTGTTTTAGATACTCAGAGTTCTTAGGTGTTCAGGCCATGTTACAGATATGTTTTGTGAATTGTATTTATTTCTTCCTTTTTATATTCAGTGCCACAACTCTATTTCAGGCCAATATTACCTTCACTGGTGATGACCACAAGAACCTCCTAACTTAATTCTTTGGTCCAGGTCTCTCATCTCCAGTCTAACCTATGATTAGAACATTGCAGATTAATACTTCTATCTAGATCCTGAATCTAATGATAATAATAATGATAAAATTAATTTGAGTCCATTAAATCAAATATAAATTCTTCAGCATGATGTTTGCAGGTTCTTATATCAAAATTTCTGGTTGTACAAATTCAACTCTTGTACTGGAAATATACACTGAAGCTTAATTGAGTTTGTTGACCCAGGAACATATTCTGTGCTTTTGTTTCTTTATGGGCTTTGCTTAGGCTTGTCATGTCACATGGGGCACTCAGGCCAATAATCTTACCTCCTCTTAAGTGCTATTTTAATGCAATGCACTCCTACTAGGTTTGGCTCTACTAGAAATCTCTCTCTACCCTCTGGGTACCCCCTTTTGGACTCTGTACAAGTTCTGGCTTATATTTTAGTTATAGATGCCATAGATGCTTCTATGGCATCATAAAAACTTCACTTAATAAAAGACTCTATCGGTATTTATTGGATTAAATGTGTTGACTCTGTTGTCTAAGCCACTGTTTTTCAAATTTAGCTACATATTGAAATCACTAGGAGAGTTCCCCAAAATACTGAGGCTAGGTTTCACTACAGGATATACTGATTTAAGTAGTCTGGCATGAAGTCTGGGCATTGAGACTTTAAACATCTCTAGGTCATTCTAAAGTACAGCAAATTTTGGGAACCACTAGCTTTGTTACTCCTGGGATTATCCAAAATGTCTCTTAGAGTGTGCTTTTTGACCATGGTCTCCTATGGCCACCTGGCTGGTGGACTTATCTCCATTCTATTTTGTGAACAGATGTCCTTCTCATGAACCAATCACAAAATGGGGCTTCCCTGGGCCAATTTCAAACTTATCTACAACTCTAAATAGCATAATTAGGAAGTGCTTATTTCAGGTTTAAAGATTAAAATATATTCTTTCAAATATCCTTGTAATCTGGTTGCTGATTTTGGGGAGCACCACTTATTATAATTAAAACTTTAACTATGAAAAAGGACAAGGTAATGTATACATCAGTTAGGTTTATGCTTAAAAACTATGTGCATATGTACCTTATGTGATCTTCAAAGAAAGCATAAGTGAATCATAGGGAAGTGAATTAAAAAAAATTTGTAAGCAATTTAACAAATGCATTGTCTTAAAATTTGCATTTAGAAAAGGATAGGCAGGGGAGAAAATCTATGCAGTTATTTTTCATCACTTATAATTTGCATTTGGATTTCTCTATACGTGCACCTTTCATACTGATTTATGATGAAAAGATGATATGTTGTACCTTAGGGACATAGCACTTGTTTACAGTGTTTTCTTTCTTGAAACAATCTATAAAGCAGAGGCAATAATACCTATGCTATTAGGCAGATATTATTTGAATTGTTAATAAAAATAATATTAATGGAGATAATTAATTGGAGTGTATTAGTTTGAGCTGTTTGTTCTGGAGAGTTTGGATTCCAAGCAATCCGTGACAGTCTCTTACTCTTGCACTTTGAGGGACACCGGGTGTATATGAGATGACCAGATGGCTGTCGGCTTTTGTGCGAAAACATGGATGGTGTTCCATCATCAGGAGAATCAAACTCATGTGATAAACTGGCTCCTGCAATCACTACATTTCTAAGCAAGAGAGATTATAAATTTATGTGATATTGCTGAGTTTCGGGATCCTTGATTTTAACAGATAAAATACAAAAATAAGGACTGTGTATTTATATTTTATAAACAATTCACTGCATTTAAGCCCAAGGATACATCATAAAAGGAACTTTTTCTTTATGATCCCTCTCTCAACTCCAAATAACTCTCCATATCCTGGCAATTCTTTATATTACCACTCACAATAAGCTCTTCCTTTTTATTGCCATTTGTAACCAGTCTCCTGTGGGTTCCTATCATCTCATCTGCTATAGACTTCATCCTGGACAACCTGCTTTCCTGCCCTTGTATATTTCACTTTTTCACCCAGACTGTTGTGCCCATCCTCCACTCTGTCTGTTAGAATCTTACAGGTTTCAGTGTGGATCGTTCATAATTCCTTACTTACTTTTCTTGCATACTCAAGCTGCAAATTTCCTCAACAGATCATACATACCTCAAAATCAGGAACTATGATTGGTTTAGTGGTATTTTCCTCTGAGCCTAGCACAGAGACTAATGTAGGTTCTCCTAAACATGTGGTGAGTAAATAGATATAATCCCAAGCAATCTAGGAGTACTTCAGAAACCCATCCACAGCAAATCTTGATCATAAAATGGGTCTGAATTTCTAGTTCTATCTTTTTAAAGAGTAATACACTTTTGGAGACTTAGATATGGCAGGATTTTTCTGAAACTTTCCAATGTGTTTATTTTTTTTTAAAGCCAAACTAAACAAACAAATGGAAACCAAATAAAACAAAAATGTTTTAGTTCAGTTATTTAGTCCCTTCTTCAATAGTTTTAGATTTGTTTAAAAATTTTTTCTCACTTTTTAAAAAAAAATTCATCCTTGTCCTTAATGTCTTTATGTCAGATCACATTCCTTTTTATTTTACTATCCAGCTGTGATACTAAAATATATCTAGAGCTGTATATAGCTCTAGGCTCTAACATTTTCACTTATTGGAAAGGATAGTTATTATTAATAAACCTAAAATTCTTCCTTTATATGGGGCTTTATTCCTGTGTAACTGGCTACGTAGGAAAATTCTAGAAAAGAAAACAAAACAACAACAAAAGCTTCTGAATATGGGCTCTCAAAGATGGAGATTATTAAATAACTTCCTTTTCATTAGGTCATAAGCAAACAAGTCAGAAGCTGGAGGAGTTATATTTTTCTTCATTGAATAGTTAATTATTGAATATCTGTGAAGCAGACATAGTGTGCATAGTTTTCCACCTCAGTTGCCATTTTAAAAATAAAATCAGTGGAGAATTTCAACTTGAAGCACATGTAAGTGACAATGAATAGTATTTTGCTAAATTTGTACTTCATTCCTTTATAGCCATGCTTATTTTTATGTAAAAGAGAAAACATGTGGTAATTACTCTAAGGAAAAGTTATTTTAGAAATGATAAAAGTTGAACATATTTAAACAAAGAGAAAAAACAGAATAAAATTAATGATTACAATACTAAAATTGGACAGGAAAATGGCTATTGAATAAGTCCAAACATTTCCATGAAAGACATAAAGGCATCCTTGTTGTTAAGAAAGCTTATGGAAAACTATGTAAAATGAAACATTACTAAGACTTCTTTTGTCTCCTCATTATATGTCAATAATGAGGAAAGTTTTGCAATGACAAAGCTTTTGAAGTGGGTTGTGGAATATTAAATTGTTTAAGTATATTTTTGGCTCAAGTGAATTTAAGTATTTTGAATGTTGGTTATCTATGCATTATTTATAATGCTGTCACATTATTCATCAAAATACAGTGGACTAGATATTGAAATATTTAACATTATTGACTTTAGTGACTTAGAAGTGGTGCTGACAACCCATGAACAATTATGCCCAGGCTTGAAGCTGTACAGCGTGCAGCCAAAGGGATGTGCTTTCTGAGTAATCTCTGGGTACTACTGAATGGTGGCTGGCTTACTCATTGTCTCTATCTGCTGCAGCTCTCATATGGTGAGAAAAATGTTGGTTCAAGTATTTTTACAGCTAATGTTACTACAATAATGCAAGGTAATGCAGTGAGAAATTTTAGGTAGAATTTATTTGACCTGATTATAAATTGCCTTAGATTTGAAGGTAATATAATTATTAAGGGGTGCTTAAAGTGTTATCTAAATCTTTTAGTAATACTTTAGTAATTTATGTGTTTAAGAGATACTTGTGAACATAAGGATTCATAAAAATATCTCTAAGGAATGCTAAGACATTTTGTATTTGCTTTAGAATGCTTTATCTTATCCATGTAGAGATAATTGATATATGTTATCACAGTATTACTTTTAATGTATGTATTCTTGAAGGTTTAAAGGATAAAAATTTACATTATACATTTTAGAACATGTGATCCAATAAAAGACTAAAAAAGCATAGACTATGTTATTTTACACTGTGATGTTTTAAGATGTTTTGTTTAGGAAGTTTAATTCATAGCTTAGAAAAATCTTTCCCAAAAAGGTAGCATGCTCGAAGATCTCACTGAAGTAAGAGGAATAAGTTGCATATTATGATATTCTGTGTGACATTTAATACTATCAATAAAAAATGAAGGAAAGTCTGGTGAATTTAAGAATCACCTAGCTTTTACAGCATTTGAGGTTGTGATTTTAAAAGACCTCGTAGTTGACCCTAAGAACTATAGAATATACACAATTATAATTTATCACTATTTTAATATATAAATTATTTCTTATTATAACTAATGGAACTAGATTTCTTTTGTTAAACTAAAAAGTCAAGATAGCCAGAAATGCTGTGTTTAACTTTGCCTAGTGGCACTGTAGTAAATACAACTTTGATGACATTGTTTTCCAAGTAGCTAAGATTTAATTGTTATTTTTCTTAAGATTTTTACCTTTAAGCTCTAGATAATAAATTTCTTATGCAGAGCAATTCTGAGCAATTTAACTAAAATTAATGTATTTCAATGTGTCCAAATTATGAAAATAACAGTAAACAGAACAAATAAATATTTGGAGCATAATTTCCCTTGACCAAGGTATAAGATTCATTTAATTATTAAATGTATGTTTACACATTCAAATCTATGGGAAATAACTTGTTCTTCATTTGTTTCTATTATAGTTAAGAAAAACCTGGTTTGCAAACTATTTTTTCACTTATCAACATAGAGGTCAGTTTTGATAATGGACCAAATTCAAGTGATTTGGAAACTTTGGAAGGACTTTTGGTTTTGGTTCTTAGTAAGATCCAAAATGGGTACTTTTAGAATATTTTCTTCTTGGTGAGATCTAAAATGGCCACACAGCAGTCTTCTATTTCACAGATGTTTTGGATGGAAATACAACTTAGGTAATTTTTTTTTGATTTGACATTTTTGTTCAAAATTCGTTTTTAAGCTTTCCTCAGTAATGTAGCTTTAGTCGTGGAGCCCAAGGTACAGAACTACAGAGCAGAAAGCTATAATGGCTTTGTTTGTAGTATTTTGGGCATGATAAATGAAGCCATTTTCATGAATGGGATGAACCTATATGTAATAGAGCATTTTAGAAAGAATATTCTTATGGATAAAGACACCTGGAATTGGTGGTTTGCCATGAGGTTTGTAGTGTTAATACATCAAAGTTTCATAATTTCATACATTTAGTAATCTTTCTTTGCTGTAGAAATTAGCAATTTTGTCTAGCTAGGATTAAGAACAAGTGGGATTTTATTTTAGGAAAAGAAATTAAAATGCTTAACTTTTACTTTAATTCCTGCAATTTGCCTATACATGGATGAAGTCTGTTTCTCCCTAGGGGTTTTCTTTTCATTGATGCTAATGTTTCCATAAGTGACCTGTGTTTTAAAAACCAGAATTTAGCAGAAAATAATAGCAATGCCTTCCAGAGGAAGAGAAAACATAAGTAAAATGACATATAATGGTAATTTTGTCTCTTTCTATTTGCCTAGAATAATTAAACAAATAAATAAACAAACACACACACAAACAGATTTTTTCCTCCAAGAAAAGTGGTAAGTGAAATGCACTTGGAATTTTTTCTGAAGTTATCCATAGATTACTTGTGCATCTTACTAGGTAGGCCACTGCCTCTACTTAAGGTCAGATTACTCTCTTTCTGAGTCAATTTTTGTGCTCTGAGACATCTGTAGAGAGAAAACTGACAACTGCCCTGAGAGATTTCATGTTAATGAATATTATGTTAACCAGAATGTGGGACTGCATCGAAGAGTGCTCATTTTACATTTTGCCTTGCCAAATTTGATAAAGTGAACGAACATCAAGAAAAGGTAACAGATAGTATTGCTTTGTGGCTTTAATATATTGCCATTTAATCAAAGATTGCCTGCCATTTTGTCTTTAAATACCCTTATGAGGTAGCTTGGAGAGATCTCTGTCCTTTTCAATCTGTGACAGACTTCCTAGTTAAGAGCAAAACAGTCTATTACTGAAAAATATGCAAAATTAACAGGAAAGTACAATAAAGTTGTTGCTTAAATGCTACTAAAACATTGGGATATTTGCATTGGCCAGTTTAAGGTCTAATTTATCAGTTCATAGCACAATTTTTTGTTTGCGAAAAAAGATGCCCGAATTTCCTTATTCTACTTGAAATAGATGTTGCAGACTGTACCAGGAGGTGCAAGAATATGAGGGCCTGTTATTTATTTATTTTTCCCGCTCTATCAGTGTGCTACCAACAACCAGTGAATTCCTCAGATAAAATGATAGAAGGTATTTCAGTGTCCAGGGAGAAATTCTAGTAACCATATTACATTAGATAATTTAAATGCTCCCCATAACATACTGTAGACTGCCTCTACTGAGAATATAAGTTAAATTTATATAGCACTGAAAAGTCATACATTTTTATTAAACTCCACTCATCTTTCATCCATGAGAATCTCTCGTAGTTATTCCTAGGAAATTCTTCAATGCAATTTTTCAAAGCATTAGATTTTTACCCCTCACTGGTTTGACAGAGCCCTGTGGGTAACCTGCTTACTCTACAAACTGTCTCAACAGTGGGAAAGAAAACCGTAATGCTCCTCTATCAGATCACGTCATTAGCTGTTGGGAAACCAGAGCCCAGTTACAAATGGCTTCTAGAAACCTCAGCTCAGATAAATACAATCACATCATACATAGCAGGAATCACACATCAACAGTGGTTGATTCCTACTCCGTTCCTTAAGTTTTCTTATGATTTTTAAGACTTCATAATTATCGTGACTTGTGAGACCTTTCTTAAGGGAAATTTTCAACCGGGGAAAAATAATAGGAGCTGGCTTTCTGTAATTTAAGATAGTGCAAAATCAGTGATGGTTTTCTTTATAAACACTTCATTATATTAAAAATATCTACCTTGTAGAGGTTTCAGTTTAAGGTTTTCAGTTTTAAGTATAAACTCATTTAATTTTGACATCATTAGAGACGCAGAAGACATAAAATGTGATTTGCAGACTAGCAAACTATACCATAAATATATACTTAACCCTGTATATTGCTCTTTTGAGTTGTTTTCCATTTCCTACGAAAAGTAAGTGGCTTCTTTATCAGCAGCAGAGAGGTACTCATTCGTATGGAAAAAAACTGATCAGAAAAAGTGTTCATTATGAGTTAAAGACTCACAAAATCTAGTCAATGATGAGAGCCACTCTGGGAATGAATGATACCTATGTGGATGCTTAATTTAAGCTGCTTTTCAGAGTCTCCCTAGCTTTTCACTTTTACTAACAAAAGAGTCTATGGCTCTTCCTTTGTGCTTAGAAATTCAGGAGCACCTCCCACAGCAAAGATTAGGTTATGAATCTGACAAATGAGAACACAGTCTTCAAGTGTGATGTATTTGTCTATGATCAAGTTTGCTAGCAGTTGACAATCTATAGTTTTGTGACACCACACAATTCTCTCTGCTGTATTCTAAATCACTGAATATGTGATATTATTCCACTTGTTCTATCACACCTACTTACAGACATCTTGATTTCTGAGATGTGGGCTCATCTCTCAATATCCTTCCAGTCTCATTTCAAATGTTGCCTGATCTAACTCCACAACACTTCAGACACAGAACACTACCTCTTGTGCTCCTAAGTAAAATATGATGGTGCATGAACCTTCGTCCTTTAGTTGAGAAATCAAGGTAATTTACCGCTACTATGCCCATACACAGTCCCTACCCTGATGGACCTCATGCAATGAGGCTTTGTTGTTTTCACTAACAATTTTACTGCTTTCATTTGGGTCAATATCATTTTAGTTATTTTGCAGGCAAAGTAGTAAAAAACTTGATTTTTCCATATACAATATATCTGCAGATCATTGCTTAAAAATATTAGTGTAAAAGTCTGCACCACAGTGATGATGTTCAATTTTATATTGAGATTGAAGATGGGGAGATATCAAGGGCATACCAATTCAGCCATAAATATGTTTTGCATCAATGTTATAAAGTTGTCAGAAAATTTTGGTAATCCAGAAAAAGCTAAACGTTTTTTTTTGTTTGTTTGTTTTTAAAGGGAAGAAAAGTGCTTCTGAGGCTTTTTAAAAGTAAGTAACAGTTTTCAGATTCATTTTTTGCGAAGATTGCCAATACCATTCGCAGACACCAGCAAACCACACTGACTAGAAAGATTCCTCTGGTAGGATGCCGAGCAAATCGTTGAATTCTCCAGTCTCTAAGAGACAATATCTAAATGCCATTCTCAAGGCATTGTATTCCCTGCTTCACCATAAGATTAGCAAAGACAAGACAAAAAAATATGTTTTACTTTTTTTACTAACTAATACAGAATATGCTAGGTCTTTTACCTGGAAGCCAGATTTGGCTTCTGGGATTTTCCAAAGGCCATTCTAGAAGAGATGGCTGCTACTGATACCCAGGGAAGGCAATTCTTAAATTGCTTACCTTGAGGTGGAACTTCCTGTGGGCTTTAGGCCCTTGGGACCAAAAGCCATGAAGCATTTATGAATAGGTGATGCAAGAATTTTAATAAAAGTTGCAATAACCCTGAAAAGTGTCTTTAATAATCTACACACTATTAATAACGAGGCATGCATAGTGCCGTGCATTCATAACTATTTGGTCATAAAAACGTGACTGTAATTATGATATTTACAGTCAACTTATAAAAATACATGTAATTCTGAATGGCAATAGTTAATCCCTAGCTCTAACCACAAGCCAAAAGGATTAGCTTTTATGGGAAAGTGCAATAGATAATTACAAAATGGACAAAGCTTTTACTCTCTTGAATTCAACATTCAAGAATAACTATAATAGCATCATAAAACTTCACTTGTCATCATTATTCCTCTCACCTCACAAGGTAAAAAATCTAAATTCTGTGGAAATAAATGAGAATCAAATAGAAAAGAGCCACTAATATGAAACAACGGCAGAAGAGAATAGTTCTTTCATAGAATACTTATGCACAACCTTCAAAGAGGTTCATAGTCACTGCAAGAATTCATGGGAAAATATCTAAACATGACTTTCATTAAAAAGAATTAAGCCTGGTTTAACATACGATTACCTTTAACCATAAGGAGTTAAGAATCTAACTTTAAACTGATCTCGTTCTATGATTTAGGTGAATACCTCTTCCAAGTTTATAACATCAAAGAGAGTGGAGCTCCCATGGTACGTTCCAATTCAAATTTAAATTCTGATGGAAGGAAATAAATCCACATTCCAGTTTAAATACATAAAAGGAGTGTTTTTTTTTTCAAACTTCTTACTTTAAGGGCATAGATATTTCAATTAAATAAAATGTTACACAAAGCTGACATATTTCCCACACATTTCTCCTCTTCTAGGAGTTGACTGGTCATCTGCTGACAATAGATAACTTCCTAATTTGCACGGCATTAGTACTTTACGAATGAACAAAACAATGAGTATAAACTTGAAAAACTAGAGAGAGGTGCACACAAGCTACGAAAAATGGCTGAGATTGGGGGTGACCTACAAATCATGATCTCTTATCTTAGGGTGTATCTTAGCATTCAGGAAGTGGAATTCTTGGAAACATCTGTTTCACAGTGAGGTGGGGAGGTCAGATGATGCTCTGTAAGATTCTTCTTAGGATTAAATTACTTCCTAGGACTGAGTTAAGGCATTTTAGGTGGTATATTAACTCTTCCAGAACAAGGGATTCCATTTCAGTAAATTATTGCTACAGTTCATTAAAGAGTACTACTGTGTCCTGGAAAAGATAATATTCCTTCCAAAATGCCCTCTAGTCACTCAAACAATGAGAAATTCATATTTATCTTAGACACTTTGATTCTTGAAGACATAAACTGGAAAAAAAAGAACTGTTTTTCCCTATCCAAATAGGGGATGGAGCCATCACATTAGCACTGCCTGGTCGTTTTGCAGGATATGCCATTTTCTCCACATGCATTTGACAACCGGCATGCTTGATTCTTTCTCTGTAAATCAGCCTGTCAATCTTCTTTGCATATGGAATGGTCTATAGGAACCAACAAAAAACTAATTCCAATAGCCAGCCTTTTAAAAAATAGGTGAATGAGTGGAGCATGGCACACAATGGGAAGAAAAGGAGTGACAGATAATGAACTTTCTAAGCAATTATCTCCCATGTTTTGCAAGGGATGCCCAAAAATAAAAATCTTTATAAATGATGGGCAATCTGTAAGAGGAATTCTCCTCCTCCTGGCACCCCCACCACAAAACCCTCACCCAAACAAAAATCAAAACCCAAACCAAAAATCTCAGAAACTTCTACTTCAGATATGAGATCATGGTCCGGAGGCTACTCATACCAAATACCAGTTCATTCTAGCACAGCAGTTCATGAGGCCAAAGGCTAGGGGTATTTGTGACATGACTTTACAAATAACATAAAAACAATAACCCTCTCGTTATGCAATCTATAGATAGTGCACTCAAATTGACACAATGGAGAAGACATGGATCATTTCCTGTTGAAACCCAGTTACTTCAAGGCAAAACAAAGCAAACTTGATTTAATAAATAAAATGCTGCTTAAATGTTTTCATTTAGGGACTATTCCCTTTCCCTTTTATATTCTGGAAAGCTATATGTCTAAGTACACTTGTTTTGTAACTTCATCAGTCTACCAACCTCATTTCCAGAGATCACAACAAGAATGAAATGGTTTGTATCTTTTTTCTGAGCATAATTGAGTCAAGGAGTTTCATTATTTTAGATATTACTAATTTGATTAAAATATAGCAACAAAGTTGATGGGAAACAGTAGCTTTCTTCTAGGTAAAAGAGCTTACTAGCAGATTTCATAATCATCACTGGACATTTATTCTGTCCTACCTGGAAATAAATTATGTTACTGCTTGGCATTGGAAAAGGCATTTTCTAGTAATTTTCTGTGACAGGAAGCACAGCGTTAGTAAGTAAGCACCCAACGGGCTGAGTCCATCTGCTTGGGAGTAGTTTTAAACTTTAACCTAATGAAAATGTTTACCTCAGTACTTTTGTTTGAGAAAGAATATTCAGCAGCAGTTACAGTTAATATGCCACATGTGGAGAGCTGTGATTAGCCTAGGAGGTGGACCAACTGAGGAGCACTTTCCAGGTAGCAAGAGCAACGCTATTGTAAGAAGCTACAGAATGATACTGCAGTCGGTATAGTGACCACTACTATGGTGATCATGGCTTGGATTATGTTCCAAATACCAATGCAAGGAATATACTAGAGTTTATAGGATTAGAATAGTTTCCTTACACTAAGAACCAGTAGATGGGATATGATGAGTGGGTATGGTCCATTTTACTCTATTTCACTCTATGAGTTTCCCTAGTTATGTCTCCTTTCTCCTATGTTAATTGTCTATATTCCACGGCAGTTATTTTCCCTATCTAAAATAAGAACGGTATAACTATGGAATACCCCAACTCACATATCATACTTGTGCACCCTTAGCATCTGTGTAAAGTGCTCATTTGCGGTTGGGTGAACTCACTGAAAGCAGCCATATCTGCCTTCCAAGTATGGTAAAAGCCAATGATAATCTATGTCAACTGTTTGTTTCTAATACGAAACTGTAAACCTTGTCCATGTAGTAATTAATTCAAATGCCTTTTGTGGTTTTTTGCTAAGTCTTCCAAAGGAAAAGTCTAGATGACTGAGGATGACATGATATGCATAATCTAATGAACTCACATCTGTTTATTTTGCTCATCCCACAGTTGAATGACACTCTTACTGCTGAGACACTTGGGTTGATTTAGAATGGCTATTAATGAGTCTATGTATTTGGCTAAGGTTGATTTGACTTTCTAAGGAAAGACCAGCCTATCTGCAAATGGACACCTCCCTCCACATAAACAGCAATGTACACTAAAGACAAGTCTAAGTATATGTATATATGGGATATATACATATATATGTACACATAAAGTGGATTGGGAAGTCCTTTGGTTTAGACAGTATTAAATATGTACTTCCCAAGTGCATAGGTTTCCTTTGACCAACCTGTTCAAAAAACAAACATGAAAAGTGCCATGGCAATTTTGACATTTCCTATGTGTTTCCCCTTATTTGAAGGACACCTTTCCTTGCTTCTCCATTGCTCCTAAGCATTTTATTTTTAAAAGCAGTCAGTTCTTTTGGCCTTCTATCTTAACACTCCATTGATTCTTCTATTCCTTGGAAGAACTCTCAGATTATATCCAGAAACTTGTTTTTAGCAGAGAACAAGATTGCAAAGAACTTTTCCCTTCTTTTTTATTCCCTCTTCCCCGCAAGAAGCAGACACCTTGACATGTCATGAATAATGCATTCTTGATCTGACTTGCCTTGTTACCCCTGGCCAGCCCAAGCAGCTGAGGTCTGAGCTTTACTTGCCCTGCATCGTTGTGCAATACTGGAAAAGAAAAATAATCCATTGGTATATACCCCTCAGACTGTGGTGACATGATCAGGGTTCTCTTGAATTTCTATGCATTCAATTTCCTCTCTTTCCTTTCGCTTGGCACGTTTCTTTTTCTTGTGATGCTTTTTGGAAGGGGGGAAAAATGTTAGGAACACAGGTAAAATAACAAAACAGTGCAGAAGTGTGCAACCCCCAGTGAGCAGCAAGCATTTGAACAGTGTGAAGGTCATGTTCGAAGGCACAAATAGAAGGGGGACTAACCCAATAAGAAAAGAAGTAACATTTTGCAAAATGGCTGTCCCATGCTCTTGCAAGGAGCTTTTTATACATTGTGTTCGGGTGTGCTCAGTTGCTAGTACAAATGTGTAAAGCAGTGGTGCACAGTGGTCAATGGCAAAATTCAAGGTGTAGATAAGGCACAAGATAGAAATGCAATCCATGTCGACGTTCCATAAGGTCATTAAGCCCAGAACGCCCAGCTCAATTGAGGTGACGCTAAGAATTAGCCAGAAGTTTCCCAGAGGGTGGATCACTAGGAAAAAAGTCAGGATTAACACCAGGAGAACACCAAAGCCTGCAATCAGAACAGGCACTGTGACAGACAAGCTGTAATGGTCCATGAAGACAAAGGAGGGGTTGAACACAATGAATCGGATGCTCTTCGAGAGGGATAGGGGCCTTAGCTTTTCCAACACTTCTATGACTTCCTCCTGCTTGTCTCTGCTAGTCCTGGCCACCAGATACAAGCGAGAAGCAATGATGTTGTTTTCATCCCCTGCCTTGGAGAAGATGATATCATTTCGAAAATGCTGGAATTCTGGCTTTTTTAAAAATGAGCTTTGCAGGACACTAATGAAGTCACTTTTGTTATTGGCACTGATGTTGCTGACTTTCAGGAACTGATAGTACTGCTCCACCCAGGAGACTGCAGTGAATCCACTGCAGAGTCTTCTTAGGTCCTCCTGGACGCTGCTGTTCCAGTACTCTAGGGGCTCATATATGTAGAATCCTATTACGGGGCTATAGTTGCTGAAATATTTCTGCTGAACCATGGCATAGGAAACACTTGGCGAATCACTGGCTAGTAGATTGATAATGTTGGCTCCATCACTGATCTGTAAGCACCCCATGAAGGAGAAGGAAGCATAAATGAGATAGAGGATGACGACAAATGGCTTCACATATATGTTGGTAATCCATTCATTATAATGTTCACGGAGGAAGTGCTGAATGAAGTGGTGCTGATAGGGGTTCGTCTCATGATGGGACGTCTGTTGATGTCCATCACTCATCACTGTCTGGAACCACACAGGTTTGCGATCCAGATATTCTGCAGAAGGGATCTTACAGCAAAAGATACTGTGGTAGCGGTTTTGCTCTAGTTGGCCAGCAAAGACCAGACAGGAGCCAAAGAAGGAGAGAATGTAGAAGTAGTTCAACAGAATGGAGACACACATGTTTTGACAGAAGACCTTCACAGCCTCAATGTTTGTGAATGGACTGGCACCCATGCCAAAAGTGATGAAGTACAGGGAGCTGGTCATCGTATAGGTGACCATCACATCAGAATAGGCATCTGCTATCCTGTCTTTGAAGGGCAAGTTCTCTTTGGTTCTCCGCCATCCAGACAGAAGCTCAAACACTCCTTTAGTTCCATGACCTGATGTTTAAAAAAAGAAAAGAATAATTATTTTTACTTCCTCTTATGGCTCAGATGAATTCCTTATAGTTTATCTATGCTAAACAGCATTTTATACTCTAATTTTAAAAGGATCATGATCCTCCTATCAGGGCCTCAAAAGTTGACTTATGTATAGGATACATTCTGTCCCTGTTTCACTTTAGCAAAGCCCAAAATTGTTGATATTCTGGGAAAATTAAAACATTTATTGTCCATTCTATGAATGTGACAAGTTGTAAATATAATGTTACATTGTTACATGTTTTTTTCCCCTGTAAACATATTGTCTTCCTAAATGGATAGTAAGTTGTCGAGGGCAGGGGCTATTATTTGTGCACCTTCAAATGTCCCTTAACATCATGTCAAGTGCTTGGCTAACTGAATCACTGACCGACAGTTCCTAACTTTCGTTTCAAGCTGATTTATATGCTGATTTAGGAAATTATTAAAGTATGTTAAACACTTAAAAATGGCTCTAAATTGATTTTATAATGTTGATAATCTGCTTGGTGGCCAAATGGCTTAGAAACCAATTTCCAGAGACTTGATTAATGAACTCTGCATGTGAGTCAAAAAAGAAAAACTCTTCCAACTCACATAAAAGACAGGGCAAGACCTTCAGGGTGAAAAATATTAGCAAGCACTTCCTTGGGGCTCCTCATAGGGCTTTGACTCACGTGAGATGGATGCTGACTAAATGCTTTTGACGGCTTCGTTACAGTGAACGAAGAATGCTTATTTTAAGCCATTGTTAGTGTACCTTTTGATAAGAATAAGTAGGCAAAATGTTTATTCAGAACATATTACTTGAACACCCACTGTGTGCCAAACTCTGGTAGCTACTGAGCTGCAATTTTGAGGAGTTTCACAGCGCTTAAGATACTACCATTTTCTTACTAGCAAAAGAAGAAAGCAGCTGGGAAAACAAAGATATTGTGCCATATCTGCAGTTTCCCCTTTTTTCACTTCCCTGAATTGGACCTGTCAATGACCATACACAATATATCATTTGATAGCTTTCTAAGTGAGTGGAAATCTTCATAGATCACTCTTCCCCTTGTGGGCTTAACAATACTACATAGGAACCTTTTCTGTGAATGGATACAAGGTGTGCTTGGGCTGTTCTCCAAGAAATCCATTAGATAAAGATATAGCTGAAAGGTCATTTACTGGTCAAGATGACCTAGTTCATGAAAACCTGGAAAATGGACTTTTGTGTGGCACTTAGATACTGGAATTAGGTGTTACAGACTCAGTTTACTTAGTAGTGCTTTAACAAAGACATGATAGCTGAAGTCTTACTGCAATGCTCTGAATTTGCACTGCTGATAGCTTTTGCTAACTGACCTATATAATTATTCTCTCTTTTATTTGAGACTACAATATATACACTTAAAAATATTATTTCTCAGCCTAGTTTTCAACTAGAGGTGGTTCACGTGACAGTTCTGGACAATGCAATATAACTGAAACTCATCTAAGGATGCTTGCTAGAAAACCAGAGGGCATTTTGTTTGAAATGGCATAATGAAGCCACCAGTAAGAGTCTTTGTCTGCCTCCTTTTGAAATTCTCTTTTTAAAAAACCAAATCTCCATTTGGATAAGCCATTATAGGTAAGGCTGTTAACATGCAGCTGAATCCATTCCTAACCAACAATGTTTCATAGGTGAGTTAACATTTACCAAAATCTCTTTTATGATGACCTAAGGATTCTTGCTTCATAGATAATTTGACGATAGCATTTACAGACTTAAATGTATATGATACAAATGTTTGACTTTTAAAGACACATTGGCCAACCTCTTGGTAGTTTCTATTAATTATTAATGGTTAATAAATGAAGCTAGGCATTGGAATTCTTTTTGCTTCAAATATGAAGCCTATGTATTCTTCAAAGCTGTCTCTTATGGGTCTCCAATCAGGAAAGATAAGTTTATCCTAATAAGTAGAAGGCATTTTTTTTTTCGTTTGGAGGTAATGAACTGTTCCTTCTTGCATTTTATCATGAGCTCAACATATGTGTATTAAATTTAGTTTAATGATTCTTAACAATGTTAATTGTTCATTCCTATCTTCTACAAAACTCCTTGAAGAGACAGAATACAGTCCTTGCTCTATTAATCCCTTGACTAAAATATAACGTTAGAATAAGGTTAAGGTAATTAAAATAATTCTTTAACGAGAGCACCTCTCTTCAGAAATGAGGACTCCTGCTATCTTAGTAGTCACAAGGGAAAGGCTATATGGAGCTACAGCTAAATTTGGCTTGCCTTTGATAGTGGTCATTTTTGTGGAACATTAGGTACACTATGTAGGCCAGATTTTTGCTTTATGTAGTACAAAGGTCTGTAGGTGTAGGAAGATGATACCAAACCATATTAGATTAGGTAATCACTTTAAATGTGGTCAAGACTGAAAACACAATTTTCAAACTTTATTTGGAGATAGCGTGTTTTACCCCACTCATATATTTAGATATTTTACAGGATTTCCTACTATATTCACTCATTTGACTGTCACAGTAATCAGGCCATTTACTAGCAGTTCATATTTATTGCCTGCTCCAACCAAGCGAATTGTCTTTCACTGCCCTATGTGCATGTTCCTGATTAGTCTTATCTTCTTAGCTTTGTTTATGTTGTTTTCTATCCCTTAAAATACTTTCCTTTAATTCTGGTCATATTAAAATTCTATTCATTGGTCTGTTAAGAGTCAGTTCAATTCTCCTCTTTGCTGTGAATCCATTTGTAATGGTTCCAGTCATGTAGATATATTTTAGTTCCTTAAATTTTTATTGCACTAATTAGTCATTCATTTTGGCCCTCAACCATGTGCTGTTTTGCTCTGGAATTAAATGGTTTTTCCAAGATATGTTCTATCTCTTGTTTAGATTACAAATTCTTCACAGCTAGGGAATGCATTTTATCTTACTTTTATACTCTGCAGAACATCTGGTAAAGCGATAGATGCCGAAAAGATGCCTATTAGCCTCTTATTGAATTAAGAACTGTAATTCTTGATTCTAGATGGGTCCAAAAATGAATATTTTTATTATTATAAAATTTATTATACATCTTTATACCTATATAAGTATCAATTGTATCCAGAAGAGCTACACACTATTTACTTTCACTCAACCCAATATATATTTATTTAGAGTTTATTGTATAAGAACTTTTGCTAACCAGTATATAAGACATAAAGGTAAACATGAAACACAATCTTTTTCAACAACTGTCAGTCCAGAAGGGAATTTTCACTTAAATAATTCTGAGACCAAGATTATAGCTTCTAAGCAACTGCTTTAAAAATAGGGATATATGCCTAAAAAATTATACTGTCACTTGTAACAAAGTCATCAATACTTCTCTAAAAATAAAGACGCAAGAGCATGAATTAAGAAGAGAACGTGTCAGAGTGATTTTTCTTTTTGTAGGTATCACTTCTATTGTCATAGAATGAGAAAATACTATTGTGAAAACAGCTTAATTATTTATTTTAAGCTCTTGCTAATGCATTTAGAATGTCTATATTAAAATGCTAGATATTATTGGGATTTTAGATTTTAGATTTAAAAATAACTATTAATCTGAAATAACCGTGTATAGTATCAATGAAATTAATCATAGAGATAAGAATTTAATAAAACTTTTATTTGTTTAATCCTGGTTTCCCAACCTGGCACTATTGACACTTTGGGCTGGATAATTCTTTGTTGTCCGGGACTGTCATGAACATTAGAGGATGTTTAGCACGATTCCACTGCCCACTAGATGCCAGTTGCACAGCCCACAGCTGTAACAACCAAATACCTCTTCAGACATTGCTAAATGCTGCCTGTGGGGCAAACTTGGCCTCAGTTGAAAATTGCTGGTTTAGTCAAAAGAAAAAGAAATAGTATACACACTCATACACACACATACTTAATTATCTGTTGCTGAAAATTTGGGGAAGATGAAAAATAGTGGTGAAACAAATTATTCCATAATCCCACTACACAGAAAACTGTTGGTAACAACTTCAAGCATTTATTCCAGTCATTTGTTTATTTATCTTCCAAGTTTATGTATGTATATGTGTATGTATGTATATAAATATTTATCTATGTATCTATCTAGCCATCTATTCAGATAGGTAACTACCTATATAACGAATTCAAAGAACTGGGTTGCCACCAGCCAAAAATTAGGATATGGGATTACTCTTGCTACTCTGTCCTGCAGGCCAGTCAACCATGGACAGCCTGTTTTCCAACCTCTGCAGTGTTTTCTGACTTGGTTTCTTACTTTTCACTTTGGTTTTCATTCTGAGGCTGGAGCTGTTTTTTGAGCCTCTGCTCACTTAAAAGAAGCCCCAACTTTCTCTTTAGTTTTTTCTAATAGTATCTTATTCCATGCAGTTCCACCCTTATTCAGAGAGTCTTAATCCAACTCAAATAATGCACCTCAAAATGATACACCAGTGTTCACCCCAAAGACACTGGTGACCTATCAATTCAGATGGTGCTACATGGATCAAATATAAATGTGACTTGTCCCACTGAATGATGATTGGAACTATGTTATATTACTTTCCAGTACCCAGTCCTGACTTGTTCTTTGCATCTGTCCCATTTTCCCACCAAAATCCTTAATTCTTACCTGAGGCCACAGCTTGTTTTACAAACAACTCCATTCAAGTTTTGGACTCGTTTTACATGCATTTAGCTAACATATAAAGAGGGATTTTGTTCTTACTAAGTAGGGCTGTATGCTGTGCACTGTGAAAATGCAGCTGATTCTCCCTGAGGAATCAGGGAAAGCTTCAAAAGGTTTAGGCAGAAGATGATGCTAATGACAGTCTAGGCTGTTGGGATAACATAAATAGAGACACAAACACTTGAAAACTACAAAGAGGTAGTTGTATATTTAAAGTTTATAATTATTATTTTGTTCCCTTAGTAGATATTAGCTCGCTGGTATAGCAGGTTAAGCTATTGTCTAAAGTACATTTTTAATTTAATGTTCCAAAATCTGACTGCCACATTTTGGTCATGATTTCCCTGAATTACACTAGTATATATTTGCACACTGTATTAGAATGATATAATAAGTAATTCACCTGGGACATTATTAGATGACTAATATTTCCTTTGGCACAGTTTTATGAAATAAAAGAGAGAACTCTTAAGGGTGAAAAAGAGTTGGACAGAGGAAAAACTGGGAGAAGAATTCAAGGAGAGAGATGAATAGAAATAATAGGTGTGTGTGTGTGTGTGTGTGTGTGCACGCACGCACGCTTGTGTGTGTGTGTGTACTGAAGACTCCACAAGCCTGATGGGATGCTAATGAGGAGAGCTCTTTCCAAATGAAAACAATTGGAAACATTGTAGAGCAATAAGGAAAACATACATGGCAGCTTGCTAACATACTCCCATTTAACAATGATTTGGTAAGTTCTGCTATTTGCAATTGAGCCTTATGAAAAAGATAAAGACCATGAAGGTTCTTCGTGGTCATGGTAGTACAGGTTTGCCAGAGTGAATATTTAAATGTTTTAAATTAAAAAACACATTGTTACCAAGCAAAACTGATATCAGTCTTCCGTGAGGTGGGGAGCACTCAGTACTGATTATAATTCCATTTGAGCGTCTAGTAATCATTCTCCAACAAATAAAGATGACTTCTAAAGTAAGATGGATATTCTCAGAGAACCGGTTCCAGCCTACCTTTAAGAACATTTTTCAAAACTCCTACTCTTCTAATGTAAGCTTCCATATTGTAATTGCATCTAACACTGCTGTAGGAAATTCTGCGGTGACATGATTAGGTCTAAAGATAATTTTTCTTATTTTTTTGAGATGGAGTCTCATTCTGTGACTCAGCTCCCTGCAACCTCCACCTTCTGGGTTCAAGCAATTCTCCTGCCTTAGCCTCCTGAGTAACTGAGATTACAGGCACCCACCACCACACTTGGCTGATTTTTGTATTTTCAGTAGAGAAATGCTGAAAATACAAAATACCATGTTGGTCAGGCTGGTCTCAAACTCCCAACCTCAATTAATCTGCCTGCCTTGGACTCCCAAGGTGCTGGGATTACAGGTGTGAGCCACTGTGCTGGCAAGATTTCTTTCTTCTCTTTTTTTTTTTTTCAGAACAATGTTGTTCTCCTATAAATCCAATATAATTTTTTATAGTTGCTATTTTAATCCTACACTCAATCTCTCCAAAACCTACAATTCCAAAGAAAACAGTTTTTAACAAGGGTCAAATTCACCTGGAAACTAGTTGTAACTGACTCAATTAATACTCTCTACTGAGTTTTTCTTTGCTATATTGCTTTAATAAGAATGATCTGTGGGGTTCTGGTTTATTTTAATCAGCAGAATTAGAATTCCCTACATTTGCCTTCAGAAGTCATACTGGTGGGCCTCCGCTTTCACTCGATCATGTTAATCAATACATGAAAGCTTGACACTGATATCAGAGACATGAGAAATAGAGGTTAAAAAAATACTCCTTTTTATGACTTATTTCAGAGAACGCTTACTACTTTCACTTAGCAGTTATTTCTGCATTTGGTTAGCTACACTTTCAACAACTGTGTTTGTGAAATTCACCTCTGCTTGTGACATCCCAATACCAACTAAATAAATAAATAATGAATGAAAAAATAAAATCACAGCCAACTGAAAACTCAGTCCATCAAAGCAGCTGAAAAAAAAGTCTGGATAATGAATCAATATTTTCAGTATTTGTTCACTTCGTTGGCATTATATGGGATCATTTATCCATTGTTCCTTCTCTTTAGCTGACTGATTCCTACTTAGCATGATCTCAAGCATAATCTCACCACTGGAGCATGTGTGATCTCTAATACTTTATGCTTGCCCTAATCACCCCCATTCCACAAGCTTAGACATCTCTCCTTTGTATTCCAATCCAAATCATAGTCCTTACTATACACTAGACTGAAATTGCCCATTGGTGGACCCATCTTTTAGTCAGTCCAGAAGCTCTTCACTGTCCAGGTCAGACACTTGCCTTTTTCATTTTTGTATACTAATTGTTGGCTTATGGTAAATGCTCAATAAACGTTTGTAAAGCTGAATTGGCCATGATCTACATGTAGAAATTTTAAAGATATTTGAACACATTCTTCTTGTAATAATTATTGTTGTAATGATATTTATTAGCTTAACAATAATAAGTATAATTGATATTAATATATTTATTAAATTTTATATAATTTACTCTATATTATTTTTAACAGAATTATACATTTTATATAATTTATTTATATAATTTAGGGAATAATTAAATATAAGTTATAACTTTAATAATAATAAATGTTGCTATTTATTATCATTAGTTCTTACAATAATTATTATTAACTGCCCTATATTCAGCAATGGCTTTTGTGAAATAGATATCATTTGCCTCATTTTACTGAGAAGGAAACTTACTGAGTGTCACCCAATGATTCCGAATTTTTCTCCCATTTTCTCCTCTGTTCAGTTCACATTGGCAGAGATGGCAATAAATGTCAATTATGCCTAATTGGGAAATTAACATATTATTCATTAATTTGGCTGATTAAGGACTATGGATGTCTAACAGAGAATGGAATATGAAATGAAAGAACTTGTTCTAAGCTGTTCTTTTACAGGGTAGAGATGGGTTCATAAGGCACTCCTGCTGTCTGAGAAATGATGATCTCTTTAGATATTTTCTAATCCCCATAATGTCTAGTCTTGAGGTGACGATCAGTGTTTATTTGTATACTGACTACTTCTAGTTAAGTATCACCTAAAGTAAATAGATGATTATCAAGCCCCAGAGGTTGCTCAATTCATACAATGGCCAAGGCTTCTACCTCTTGGCTCTTATTTAACCCCCAAAGGGTAGAGGGTGTTCAACAGGAATTTTCTAAGCTGCTACTGCAGGGACATGCATGATGGTTTTACCTGGAAACCTTTGATGATGTTGTACAATGAGGGAGGGTCTAGCTTCATCTTGTCCTTAAGCAGGAAGTGACTTCTCCTGAAATATTTCTATCCCAGTATAAAATGAGTCAGAGTAAAGAACAGAGAGTAGAAGGGGAAAGGAGCAAAATATTGCAAGGAAAAGAGGACATAATTATGAGCATGAACAGACACTCAGTCCTTAGCACTCAGGAGGTTACAGGATTTCATTAGGTCTCTAATAAGAAAAAATAAAACTTAGTAGATTCTCATGGTATAATTTGCAGAGAAGTTGTATATTTTATATCTATCTTAGTGTATAGATAAAAGACATACAGTCTCATCCAGAGTTTGCATTCAGTCACTTTTGACAATTTATTTTGTAGTTCTACAAAGTATAAAAAACTTAAAAATCCAGTGTATACATACATATTAATATGTGTGTGTTTGTGCATATATACAGATATATACACATATTACATATGTATAAACACATATATGCATATATAGTATATGTGTGTGCATATGTATGTATACGTGTGTGTCTGTATGTATATGCATATATATGTCAATACACCTAAATTTGTATTATATGTATATATATTTCGAGAAAGAGAAAAAGCAAGAAGAGCAACAGCAATAGAAACGGGAGATGGGAATGTTCTAAAATTATTGACTACTGCAGTCGAGATTTTCATACTCAAAGTGGGCAAAACTTGGTAAGTAATACTATTTGATATTGTTATTAGCACATTCCCCAGAACAGACTGCTTGAGTTTAAATTCCATGTCTCTTACTTTGTAGATCTGTGACCCCCGGGCAGTTTTTGCAAGCTTCTCCAAGTCTCTGTTTCCTCAACTGTAAAATAGGGTGGCAATGAGATGTACTGCATGGGGTTGTTAGGCGTTTTAGATAAGTTGGTACATGTGCTTGGCACACAGTAAGTGCTACACTGAATGGAAAAGCACAGTGCTGGCAACTGCAGGATGACTGCCATGGAGAACGTTCCAAATCGTTGGACTTGGAATGCCAGCTTCTGAATGCAGCTTGGTTACTGACGTCTTTACTGCCCCGGCTGAGTTGGCTTTTTGGGGGGGATTCCCGGAGCTCTATTTCAGCTTTCCTTGCTGCAGGGCCTTGGTGCTGCCAAAAGCTGAAGCACCGCTGCAGAGCCAGCACACACAGGATGGCTTGCTTTCCTGCTCTCTCCCCTTCCTTGCTACACAGCCACTATCAGGAAGGTTTTAATTTTCTTCTCTGTACTTTCCATGCTTTTCAAGTTTTAGAAAATGAATATATGGGACCGGGCAAAGTGGCTCACACCTGTAATTCCAGCACTTTGGTAGGCTGAGGCTGGTGGGTCACTTGAAGTCAGGAGTTTGAGACCAGCCTGGCCAACGTGGTGAGACCTTGTCTCTACAACAACAACAAAAAAATTCCAAAAATTAACTGGGTGTGGTGGCGCATGCCTGTAATCCCAGCTACTTGAGAGGCTGAGGTGAGAGAATCGCTTGAAATTGGGAGGTGGAGGTTGCAGTGGGCCAAGATTGCATCACTGCACTCCAGCCTGGGTGACAGAGTAAGACTCTGTCCAAAAAAAAAAAAAAAATTGAGGAAGGAAACGCAGCCTCTGAGGGCTGGGTGCAGTCCAGTAGGCCTTGGTGCTGCCAGGAGTTGGTCTAGAACTCCTAGCTGTGTTGAGTGTTACCTTCTCAACCACAGACAACCTCACAAAACAGCATTAGACAAGGCCATTCTGTGACAGGATGAACGGAGACAAAACAAAACCCCTCAATAATGAGAACTGAGCTCAAACAAAACACAAACGTTGTCCAAAACATAAAATGAACCAAACCTCTTCCTGTCAAAAGTGGTAGGAATAATTGCTGTTTCTTTACCAATCACGGCTTACCCTTACTCTGGTATTCTCTCCTTCTAGGTATAATAATTACTAAGATAACTATTATTAAGATAACCAGTCATAGAACAACCCTCTCTTCTTGAACAGTAAACAACCATGCCCCCGAACTCTCTTCCAAATCACCTAACATTTGCAAAAATCATTTAAGTCTATTTTAATACCTTGTTCCTAAAATGCCCCATGGTCCCCGATGGTGTGGGTTTTTCCTCATTGTCGTTAGTCAATACACCTAGATGTGTTCAATTATAGTAGTATTCTTGGTGGTCTGGCTGGAGAGCATTGGTATTTTGTAACAAGTATTTTTGGAAAATAAAACACATTAAAATGTTTGTTATCATTGCTGATTTATAAGTAAGTTTCATTTGAGTACAGGAGTTATAACAGAAACATTGGGTGAGAGTTAAGCCCAGAAGGAAGTGAATATCCAAACCATGCCACTGCTAAAAGGGATGGCTTCTTGGTAGTATTTTAGTTGTGTTATCACTGAAAAGAGAAAGCCAGTTGGGCATATGAGAAGTAAGAAGATATTCTAAGAAGAGGATAGCATGAATATTAACATAGGAGAAGGGAGGAGGAGCCATGTGGAACTAAAAATTCATTGCTTTTGGCAAAGAAGAGCAATGAATGGAGTAATCTGGAGTGGGGCTGGAAATCTTACAACTGTCAAGGGGAAGGAATTGGTAGTTTATAGACTAAATACAAGCATATACTTTAAAAAATTAAGACCTAGAATTAAAAAGAAAATAATAAATACAAGAATTTGCAGAAATAACAATTATGACAATCTGAACATTTGCTGAGCTACATACATTTAAGGAATAAAAATTAATTAAAAAATGAATTATTTCATTTGAAGGACATTTCCTGAATGCTGCCCTGTAAAATATGGTAAAATGCCATCACTTAGAAGTTTAATAACTTCTTTTTGTCCCATTTGAAAACCATATCACATCCATATGCCTGAATCTAACAGTTCATTAATTGCAAGCTTTAGAGATATTTAATTCTATAAAGAGTAAAATGGATGCTGATTTAGGATTTTACAGCAGTAAGAGCTGGAGAATGCTTTTTAAAATGTCTGATTCAATCATTAGGATGTATTTATGAAATGAAAGGAATCTTACTTAGCAAACTTAAATTATGCACAGTTTTGATTTCTACTAAATATGATTCAAAAGAAAAATCTTCAAAGTTGCTTGAAGACAACTTTGCTTCACAAGCATTACAGATGCTTGATAAAAGCATAATGCTTCAAAGGACAAGTTTTTTTTAGGGGCATCCCTGAATGTTTTGCTGCCTTTCTTACCAATGAAGATGAAATAAAAACATTCCGTAGATGGAATTTTTTTCTGAACAGAATACCTTGAAGCCAATGGAAAACCAATTAACTCAAAAGTTCAGGAGTGGGATGACTCTGATCATTTGAATTGTCATTAAATTAATCAACCAAAACTTCCTTTTTCATTTAACTTTGATTGGTTGGTTAACTTTACTAAAGATCTTTCTAAAATGCGTTAGACTTGTGTTCCTCTTCTTTATCTAGGCCCGCCCCCCCAAATAAAAAGAAAAAGAAAAGGTTGTATGTGTAGCAATTAAAAAGATGCACTGTGGAGTCAGGCATTTTGGTCCCAGTTCTGGCTCCATATACTGAATAATATACTTTGGAGTCATCATTTTATCATGCATTAGTAATCAAGAGGCAATATAGTATATGGGTCAAGGCATCGGGCTTATGTGTGTTTAAGTTTCCTCACTACCATGTATTAGATAGGCAAATGAACTACTCCATGGCTTGATTTGCTAACCTGCAAAACGAAGAGAGTAAGAGTATCTACTTCAAAGACTTGCTGTGTTAAAGGAAACATGGACACATGAGTCCCTTAGTACAAATATCTGGTACACAATTACTATGCTTCCATAAATGTTAACTATTACTAAGTAATATTTTATAGTTATAGGAGCATAGGAATTTAAGTTGAATGTGAATCAGGCATAGAGTAGAGTTTTAAACTTTTCGTCTTTGATTATTTTGAAATTTGCCTTTTTTTGTTAATTGTGGAAAAATGCTGATTAACAAAGGGTTTAGTTAACTGTATTAAACTAAGTGAGGCATTTCTTTTCTTTTTTTCCCAGACATCCTCTGAAATAAGTGAGGCATTTCTTACATGTATGTTCTTATTCAGAATAAGCTAATAGAGTGGGTTTCATTTAGCAGGGAGAAGCTGAAAGAGAGCTTTCTTGTTTATAATTTATTTGGCAAATAACAGCAAATAACGGCAAATAACAGCAAATTACAGCAAATAAGAGCAAACCCAGTCACACTCAGAAGGAGAACATAGGTGAGTTGCTGGGCAGCCAAATGAGTTCTATCAGCCCATGGGGCCAGAAGACCTTTGCCAGAAGGCTCTCTCAGAAGCGAAAGGAGCAGGAGTCAATTGAATGTATTCCTGATGAGTATAGACTTCCTTTCACATGGAAAATGCCCTCTTCCAGCTGTCCACAGCTTAGCTTGGCCTTATTACAACATAAATTTATAAACAAAAGTTCTTTCAAAAAATATTTGGTTTAAATTCCCTAAATTAGGGAATTGAGGATAGGGGGCAGGGAAGATAGTAGTCATGCAGAGGGGTCTGGAGCACCAGCTCTGGTTTTTATGCCAGGTTCAGTCCCCACCTGCATTGCTTCCTAACTAGATAACCTTCTACAAGAAACTGCCCCACGTAGTCTTCCTCATATGCTGGACAAAGAATGCAAATTCCTATCTTTGTTGCTGAGAATAGTAAATGAGATAATCTGTATAAAGTGCCTTTGGCACTTACTAAACATTCAATAAATATTAGCCATATTTTTTATTTATGTTGAACATTCATTTGGAGTCTTAGCTGTATACTCACAGCATATCAAAATACAGTTCTAAGATTCATTCTTGAAGTTATCAATAGATATGAAGTCAATCATGATAACATACCAGAACATTTATTGCTCTCTTGTGATATATTATTCTTTCTTTCCATCTTGATAATGTCCAAGGACTTTGTCCTGCTCATTTGCATTAGCAAACATTCACCAAGAAACAATAATAAGGGCTGGGCACGGTGGCTCATGCCTGTAAACCCAGCACTATGGGAGGCTGAGGCAGGCAGATCATATGAGGTCAGGAGTTCAAGACCAGCCTGGCCAACATGGTGAAACCTCGTCTCTACTAAAAATACAAAGGAAATTAACTGTGCGTGGTGGCTCATGCCTGTAATCCCAGCTACTGGGGGAGGCTGAGGCAGGAGAATCGCTTGAACCCGGGAGATGGAGGTTGCAGTGAGCTGAGATCGTGCCACTGCACTCCAGCCTGGGCGACAGAGTGAGACTCCATCTAAAAAAAGAAAAAGAAAAAAGAAACAAGAATAAGAAACAGTCAAATGAAGACCCTCCCAGACAGCTATGACTATAAAACAGCTAACTTGACTCTAGGGAAGGATGAGTTTGGCCACATGACCACCAGAAAGTTTAGACAAATGATCTTAAGGCTTCTTAAGTTATATAAAAACTCTAGGGCTTTTCCAGCTATTACAAAACAAAACAAAACAAAACAGTTCCACATTGTTTCTTTTCAGACCATATTCACCTATAATTAACTGGCAACAACCTAGAACCCAGAAATGTTAAATAAAGAGCTGATAAAAGCATGTTAACAGCTTGTAAAATTTATCTCTTTGATACTCCCTGAGATTTCTCAAGAGGTAGATTATTTACTACTGGCATGGGAATCTTCAAGAAGATACCCTGCCTTTCAAAGAAATCAAACAACTAATCAGCAGATATTAATTATGCACCTATCATATGCAAATCATTGTGCTTGCTACATGGGAGCACATTCAACTTTTTTCCTAACATGTGTATCCTCCTTCCACATGCCCAAGTACATAAGCTGTACAGATACTTTCTAGAATCTGGAAAGTTCATCCATATTTAGAGTTGGAATTTGTCACCTTGAAATTTCCAAAATTTGCTCCCAGTTATATCCTTGTATGCCAAGTATTTTTCCACATACCCATACTTGAAATACTGTAGATAGTACATGGTATGTTCCTACTACTCCAGGTCAATCGTGTCAGTACTTTAACTTTTACTCAGATAACATCTGCATAGGATTCCATCTGGAGTATCATATAGCAGTGAACATGCCTTGAAACTAAATTGTGTCTTTCATTTGCCCATCATTACTTAGCAGTGTCATGGGGATAGTGGGCACAAAATAAATATTTTTGAATCTAGTGCTAAGATGTTTTGTAGATAAACTTGCTAAGCTCAAAAGCAGACTGAGGTTTTTGGGAGTAGCAGATGATAACCCCTGTGATCGTCTCTTAACTACAGTTAAAGAAGATGACAGAGAGATGAACATTTACATGCTGTGAATTGTTATACTTCTTTCATCTTCTGTACTGTAGAGGGTAGTCACACTCTCTTCTAACCTGATGGTTGAGATTGTTTCTGCAAGAGATGGGGTCCAGTCAATACTGCACAAACTCTGTCCTCACCAACAGTGGAGGTCCTCAAAGGAAAGAAACCCATTTCTCTCTTATGAGGCAGAGTATCCTAGTAATACTTTTTGGAAAAGTTTACCAAGTCTATAAATGAATTAATAAATGCTTTAAAGAATAGATTTTCTATACCAGATGGCTGTTTTCCATAGAGAAGGGTTAGTTTGATTTGTTAGTGGAGTTGCCAGCCACTTTAATGCTAAGAAAAAATGTTACCACATGGACATGAATAAGTGAAAATTATTTCCATATTCAATTTTAGGAGTTAATCTTCCACGAAAATGTAAATGCTACTGGGAAGGCCCACTTTATAAGCACAGTAGTTTTTAAAATTTCTTTGGGTGAATGAGTTTTCATATTCTTTCCGAAGGTATTGATAAAGTAGGCTAGGTACAAAGGAAGGACCCACTCAATGGGAAGATGTATCCAAAGGGATCCTGGGGAACACCACTATATCTGAATCCCATTAACTCCTTGTGAGGCAGGCATATTACATTCTCCTTTCATTTAATGGTTGAGAAATGGAGGCTTGGAAGAATCAGAGACATGCAGATGAAGAGTTCTTTTGGCAGACAGGAAAAAAACCCAAATCATGACACTCTTACTCCAGTGTAAAGAGACTGATCTCATTGAGGGCAATGACTGTGTCTTGCCATCATTCCTGAATCACCTTTTCCTGTGTCAGTACTTGGCACTCAGTACATATTATTTTTTTTTTTTGTAAAATTGAGGAATGAATGCTTCTGAGCTCCCATGTTTTCTGAAGATATAGTATTTTGAGGTGGAGATGATTGTTCCCTACTTCTTATGATTCCACGAAGAGGGGACCCCTACTCCACTTTCATTTGGGTAGTGCTAAAGAGTACATTTGTACTCCTTCTTTTCACTGTTTAATTATTCTTCTCCAAGCACTAGGAACTGCTCATCTGATAACACTTGCTGCAATTTATCAATAGTTTGGCTACTATTCCTCTGAGACAATAAATAAGTAGAATCTCATTTCTTTCTCCTGCACTACTTGTATAATAGACAAGTAAGAAATGCCAAGGCTTGCTCTCAGCTTTCTCATTCCGTGCGTGAAGCAGTCTTGGCCCTACTTTTTAAAAGGATGCCAGTCACCTGTCTCTTAACATTGGTCTCTGGCATTCTGTCTCCAACAGCAACTGAATTTATGAGGCAAACTACAGTCCTCCATGTAGTTGGCTGCTAAGTGAATCCCGGGGAGGGAGAGCCATTAAGACCTGATCCTCCCTTCAGGTGAGGGGAGAAAAAAGTCTAGATTTTGGATTTGTTAGGTGGAGATTCTTACATTGGCTTCTGGTCCCAGATAAGGTCTTTATTCCAGCTTTACGAAGGACTTTGGGAAACACTGTGCTTTTATTTATAAGGATGATAGCTTGACTCTTATTTAGCTTCTTTGGTGTATTCTCTACTACAAAGAGGCCAGCAAGGAGGAGAGTTGAGTGATTGAGATAATGGATTGCCACATAATATCTGTGAGATGATTAGTGAGAGCATATCTCTAACTTAATAGACATGCCATAAATACAGCATATTGAAGCTGCAGTTTTTTTGCTACCTGTTATCAGTTCATCCTTTCTTTTATTTTTTTGAGATGGAGTCTCGCTCTGTCACCCAGGCTGGAGTGCAGTGGTGCAATCTTGGCTCACTGCAACCTCTGCCTCCCAGGTTCAAGTGATTCTCCCACCTCAGCCTCCCAAGTAGCTGAGACTACAAGCGCCACCACACCCAGCTAATTTTTTGTAGTTTTAGTAGAGACAGGGTTTCACCGTCTTAGCCAGGATGGTCTCAATCTCCTGACCTTGTGATCTGCCTGCCTCAGCCTCCCAAAGTGCTGGGATTATGGCGTGAGCCACTGCACCTGGCCATCATTTCATCGTTTCAAAACATCACTCTATATTTTTAAAACTACCTTTTAAACTATCATAATCCCGTATATAAAATTTTAGGTAACCTCTAGAGACTTCTGGTGCAATATTAATTTTTAAATTTCTGCAACAAAAGCACCACTCCTGTTATTAGACAAGATCCTGTGCTTCTTAATTATTTCCCATACACAGTAATTAGTCAAAACTGTAAAACATATATTGTGTTTAGGAACTGTCCTCATTGAACAAGAATGAAAGCATGGGGCCAGCAAAAGACAATCTTATGAATAATGCTGGAAATTCAGCAACCATTTAGTGTTTACATGCTACCACTCACATTTTTTCAAGAATTCTTGTAAATAGAGTAAACACAATGACCTGAGCTAAGCAGCAATAAATTGATCAGTTTGCTTGTGGTAAAACTTGATAGGAGGATATTTCTACCTCCCGACCTGATGTAGATGGCTTCTATTTAAAGGCAAAGTCATTTCAGAGAGACACACATCCCTTGGAAGAAGAGAGAGGTCACGCCACCAGTGGGGAAATGAAGAGGTATAAGAACAAAGGAAAGAGAAAGAGAAGGGGAAGGAAGGAAAGAGAGAGGAGGAAGAGAAGCAAGCGTGCTTCCTTTTTAGGTCCCTACTGGTTTTGGAGACACTGGATGTCAGATTCTCTCTGTTTCTCCAATGAGAGCGATCATGCTCGCCCTGGAGAAAAAGCCAGTGATTGGTTTTCATGAAGAAATGGAAGGCTTTCCTCTTACACTCTTCCTTCAGGGGGAAGACTAGAAGTATCCATAAGTGGAAAAGCACTTGCTCCTACCAGAGGCAAGGGATAAATGCTAAAGCAGATACAGGACTAGGAGAAACTCTTCTCTTAATAGCAAGGCTGTAAAATACCACATCTGCCGTAAATCCTAGGATTCTCACAGGAATTTTCCCATATAATGCATAGTTAGATATTTCTTAGTTGTTCCTCTTTTCATCTTGCCATTTCACTTATTTTGCCAACTCCATGAAATTTCATCCGATGTCTCCTTTTTCCCAAACACATGAGCTTTCACTGTACTATGAGTATCATAGGTGCTCAGGACATGTTTTTTACAAATTAAATACAAATATTTCCCCTGGCAGACACCAAATGAGACAGTGTTTGTGAGATGGCTGTGGAAACAGTAATCCTTTGTTGTGCTCCATAACATAGGTGCAATGTTTTATAGCTATTGAAGATTCTTGAGCGTGAATTCATTTTACTGGGGACAGAAAATGAGTCCAGAGAGCAAGTATTTGCTGAAATAACTTTGCATGTTGTTCTAATAAGTTTTGCAAATGAAGTAGAAAAAAAGAAGTGGAAGGTGAACCTCCTCCTTGGGTTTTTAACAGCTTTTTTTGTGATATAATGCCAAACAATTCATCCATTAAACGTGTACAATTTAAAGGTTTCTAGTATACTACAGAATTGTGCAATGATTGCCATAATCAATTTCAGAATACTTCATCACTCTAAAAGAATTTTTCTATCATTAGCAGTGACTCCATTCCCTGGCTTCATCCCCTAATCCACCAGTCCTCGGCAATCACTTATCTACTTCCTGTCTCCATATATTTGCCTACTCTGAACATTTCATATATATATGGAATCATGCAGTTATGCAGTTATATACACTTTCATGACTTCTTTCACTTAGCAAAATGTTTTCAGTGTTCATCTATGTTGGAGCATGTATCAGTGCTTCTTTCCTTTTTATGGCTGAATAATATTTCATTGTATGTCTATATGACTTCTTATTTTTCCACTCATCCTTTGATGGACATTTGGATTGTTCCTGCCTTTTGCCATTATGAATAATGTTGCTATGAACATTTGTACAGTTTTATGTGGATTATTGTTTTCCATTTCTCTTGAGTATATACCTAGCAGTGTAATTACTGAATCAAAAGGGTAACACTAAGTTCAGCATTTTTAGGAACTGTCTGACTATTTTCCAAAAGAGCTGCATCATTTACATTTTCCTCAGCAATGTATGAAGGGTTCCAATCCTACCTCATCAGTGCTTGTTATTTGAGCAAGTATTTGCTGAAATAACTTTGTGTGTTGTCCTGAGAAGGTTTGCAGATGAAGTTTATTGCCTGACTTCTTGATTTTAGTTATCCTATTGGATATGATGTACTCAATGTGGTTTTGATTTGCATTTCTCTAATAACTAATTATTTTGAGTCTTTTTCATCTACTTTTGGCCACTTATTTATCTTCTTAGAATAAATATCTATTCAAATCCTATGTCCACTTTTAAATTGGGTAGTCTTTGTATTATTAAACTGAAATAGTTATTTAAACATTCTGGATACAAGTCTCTTATCAGATAGATAATTTGAAAATATTTTCTCCCATTCTGTGAGTTATTTTTTCACTTTATTGATGGTATTAATTGAAGTGCAAAAGTTTCAAATTTTGATAAAGTCCAATTTGTCCATCTTTTCTTTTGTTTCTTTGGCTTTTGGTGTCATAGCTAAGAATGCTTTGTCTAAACAAGGTTTTGAGGGGTTACTTCTGTGTTTTCTTCTAAGAGTTTTATAGTTTTAACTTTTACACATAGGTCTATGATACATTTTTAGTTAAATTTTACTTATAATGTGAGAAAGAGTTCCAACTTCATTCTTTTGCATGTAGCTATCTAGTCGTTCTAGCATCACTGGTTGAAAAGACTATTTTCAACTGCATTGGATTATCTAGGCAGCTTGTTAAAGATTAATTGACCATAAATGTAAAGATTTATTCTTGGAGTCTCAATTCCGCTTTATTTATCTACATGTCTACCCTTGTGACAGTACAACTGCATCATTAATACTCTAATTTTGTAGGAAGTTTTGAAATATGAAAGTGTGAGTTTGCCAGTTTCTCCAGTTGTCTTCTACTGATCAAGATTGTTTTGGTTATTCCAAGTCACTTGTCTTTCCATATAAATTTTAGAATTACCACATCAATTTCTTAAGCAAGCCAGCTGGGAATTTGATAGGGATTACATTGACTCTGTATATCAACTTGAGGAGTGTTGCCATCTCAACACTATTAAGTCTTCTGATCTATGACATTGAACCTCTTTTCATTCATTTAGATCTTCTTAAATTTTTTTTCAACAGTGTTATGTAGTTTTTAGACAGCAAAGCACTTCTTTTGGTAAACTTATTCCTAATAATTTTATTCTTTCTAATATTTTTATTAATAAAATTGTTTTCTTAACTTCATTTTGAATGATTAATTGCATATAGAATAAAATTGGTTTTGTATATTGATGTTATATTCAGAAAACTTGCTGAATTTGATTATTATTGTAATAATTTTGTAGTGAATTCCTTAGAATGTTCTACATATGAGACAATGTCATCTCCATGTAAGGATAGTTTTGCTTTGTCCTTTCAATATGAATGCCTTTTATTTCATTTTCTAGTCTAATTGGCTTGGCTAAAACCTCTAATACAATGTTAAATAGAAATAGTGAAAGCAGACATCCTTGTCTTGTTCCTGATCTTCTGCGATTATAATTTAGTCTTTCTCCATTAAATATGATATTAGCTTTGGGTTTTTATGAATAACTGTATCAAGTTTAGCAAGTTCCCTTCTATTACTAGTTTGTTGAGAGTTATTTTGTTGTCATAAAAGGATGTTAAAGTTTGTCAAATGCCCTTACTGTGCCTATTGAGATGATCACATGGTTTTTGAGCTTAATTCTATTGATGAGATATTACATCAATTGATTTTCAAATGTTAAACCACACTTGCACTTACAAAATAAACCTCACTTGTTCATTGAATTTGGCTTGCTAGTATTTTATTGAGAATTTTTACTCTCAAGTTCATAGAGATATTGGCCTGTAGTTTTCTTTCCTTGTGATGTTTTTGTCTGGTTTTAGTATCAGGGTAACATTTATCTCACAGAATTATTTGTGAAGTGTTCCTCATTCTTTCCTTTAAATCTCAAATATGGTAATTGTTCCTCCCTCTCACATCTTGCCACATAACCTCCTTCATTTCATTTATAAATTACAGCACATCTAAACTTCCTCATCAGTCAGTATTTAGGAAAAGACCTATATGATTTGAATCAATTTATTCTCATCACTAAACAGTACTTATAATGTACCCATATGATTTAAAGCAATTTAGTTTCCCATGAGAGAAGTCAGGTGGGAGATAGAAAAGACAGTAAGTGTTACAGACACACAGTTGTTAAGCACAGGGAGGGAAGAAATACCTGGAGGACACTTAACCTCCAAAAAACAGAGAGCTAGGTTCTTAGACTAGAATAAACTCTCATATTGCTCTGGTGATAGTGGTGGTGACGAAGATGATGACGATGACGATGATGATGATTTTATTGTACCCTGGGAGTCTTCACATCTAATCTTCCAAATGCAACATTTGTCTCTTTCTCTGTAGTTTCTTCCTTCCCTCCTTCTCTCCTTTCTTTCTTCCAAATTAAATTTGTTTCTAGCTTGGGGTAAATTCAGTGGAGAAAGCCCACTGATGCCTTAAAAATAGTATGAGCAAGTCAGTAACAAGAGTTATGTTATATTTCTAGCCTAACTCATATTTCACCCTTAATATAGTAAAAACACTGGAGAACTGAAGAGTTATCATCATCATCAACAACAACAGCAACCACAAAATAACCTGTCTGATTCTGGATGAATCAACATCTTCTTGCCCACTCACAATACTAGACTTTATGGAAGTACTCAATTTTAAATACTATAACATTGTATTATTTTAATTCTTAAATGTTTGATGCACATCAATGTTTCTTTAAAAAAATCAAGTTAAACAGGTATTTGTTCAGAACTCGTGTGCTCTGGGTTTTGAGGAATTAGAGAGAGGGAGGTTCAGATACTTTCTATTTTGAGGAGTTTACAGTCTCACTGGATGGTGGCATATATTCAAGAAATATTTAAATAAGAATTCAAGACACTTTGAAGGCACTTTAAAATAGAGAAATTGGTAGCTGTTGTTTCTACCCACTATGTTCAAGGTACTGCATATAATTCAGGGGTAAAACTATAAGAGCTCAGGGAAATGCATAAATGGGAAAGTCTGCATGAAGGAAATGATTCCAGAACCCAGAAAGATGAAGAGGATATGAATTGATAATGAAATGGGAGACATTTAGTGAAAAGTTCAACTGGAAGATTAATTAGCAATAGTTTTCACTTCCATTTCAAACACAGCGGCCAATTAAAAAAAATTCAACTATTTTTTTTTACTCTGGTTTCCTTTTAATTATATACAAATGAATTCACATTCTGATCTTTCTTTTTCTATGGAAGAGTCATTGTAAAATACATGTTACCTTGAGCCAATTTTTATGCTCACAAATAACCCAGGTACACTTCTGAATGTTAAAAATTGTGATGCTTTTCTTTGTTCCAAAGTGTAAAGTAAATGTAGATTCACATAATAGTTTCCACTTAAAGTTATGAAATAAATTGTTTTGGAGCTCTCTAAAAGGAGAGCTTTTGGCATTATGATGACTCAGGATTGAAGGTCTGGTTAGCACAGAGAATTTAAGCAAAATAATTGAGGAAAAAATGTACATCTTGTCTTTGTTTTGCAATTTAATTTCCTTCCCTTCAAATTTATCCTGTTAATGGACAGAGATAGTTCAGAAGGAAAGAAGTGGTCAAAATGCAACTCTTAAGTATTCTTAATTTAAACACAAAGATGAGTACAATGTGTGCAGGCTTTTTTTTTTTTTCCTTCCAGTTTGACTAGTTTCTTGAATATTAAAAGAAAAAGAACAGAAAAAACTATTTGTGATGGTATCTTGGTTCAGAAACAGAGGTATCTGTAGGGAAAGATGATTTGTTCATTCATTCGTTCATTCATTCATTTTTTCTTTCTTTTTCTTTTTATTGAGACAGGATCTCCCTGTCACCCAGGCTGGAGTGCAGTGGCACAATCTGAGTTCACTGCAGACTCTACCTCCCTGGGTCAAGTGATCCTCCCACCTCAGCATCCCGAGTAGCTGGGACTCTAGGCATGCACAACTATGCCTACCTTTTTTGTATTTTTTGTAGTGATGGAGTTTTGTCATGTTGCCGAGGCTGGTCTCAAACTCCTGGGCTCAAGCGATCTGGCTGCCTTAGCCTCCCAAGGGGCTGGAATTACAGGTGTGAGCCACTATGCCTGGCCCATTATTTCATTATTTCTTTTAATATATATTTATTGAATATATACTATGTGCCAGGCACAGTTCTAGGCATTAAGAATACAGCAACAATCAAGACACAGCAAGTCCCTGCCCTCATGGGACTTACATTCTAGTAAGAAAAACAAACACTAAATAAGATAAATAAGCACAATATTTAATGTGTTATATACTGGTGAATTTGGAAACTTATGCAGAAAAGAGGGGTTAGAAGCATCTGGGGTGCGAGTGGTGGATTTTTGATAGGGCAGCCATGAAAGTCCTCACCATGAAGATCACTTTTGGAAGATGGTCTGAAAGAAGGGAAGAAGCTGGCTGTAATGTCTTCAGGAGAAGCATATTCCTGATAGAGGAAACCTCAAGGGCAAAGTCACTGAGGTAGGAGCCTGCCTGAAATGTTCAAGGAATGGCCCAAAGCCAGTGTGCCTGGTTTGGACTGAAAGAAGGGAGGACTGATAGGAGATGAGCTCAGAGAGATAATGGTGAGGGGCAGATAGAGCCTTGTAAATCACAGCAAGGACTTTGGATTTTTACATGGAGTAAGATGGGAGGCCATTAGACAAGATCACCTTGGTAGCTATCATGAGAATAGAAGACAGGGTACAAGTGATGAAAGGTCAGTGCCAGTTAGGATAATCCAGGCATTATAGATGTGTTATCTAAAACTGTGTCTCTAGGCATTTAGAGCAGAGGTTGGCAAACTAGAGCCTGTGGACCAAAACCAGCTTGAGGCCTGTTTCGGAAAAATTTTATTGAAACACAGACACACTCATTCATTTACATATTGCCTGTGGCTGCATTCCCCCTACAAGAGCAGAGTTGAGTACTTGTAGCACAGACCATACGCCTAGCAAAGTTGAAAATATTTATTATCTGGCTTTTTACAGAACAAGTTTGCCCACCTCTGACTTAGAATCTCCTAGAAGGAGGATTACAGCAGTAAAGCTATCTCCTATATGCAAAATAGCACAGGAGCAAACCATCACAATTGTGGTCAAAGTTTACATAAGGCAGAGAGAATTATTTCTGGATTCTAGTGAATGGTATTGTATGAAAATATGATTAGTCTTTTAATAAGAGATAAATATCATTCATACATTCACTAAAGATATATTATTTCAAAACATTTAGCAATCAATGTTTAATGAGCAAGAGAGATATCAAACACATAAACCCTTAGTAAGTATAAATTACAAAAGCTCTAAATGTTATGAAGAAAAGGCTTAGAGTTCAATGGTGAGAAAACAAGGAAACTAATTTACATTAGGAGAGGTCAGTGGAAATGCCGTATGAGTTAACACATGAAGTGGTGAGAAGATGGGGAAGAAGTATTTCATGCACAAGGGATGACGTGCAAAGGTGGTAAAATAGAGATTAGAAGAACTAGGAAGAAAATACAGCCATTACACACACACACACACACACACACACACACACACATGCACACACGAATGGCTAGACTTTTGACAGCAGTGTGGAAAGAGTCATGAAACGTGGCTGGAGATGATGAGTTGTTTGAAAAATATCGGGCTTTGTAGATATTGTGAAGGTGTTTTAATTTTCTTGGAAGTCAAAGTCATTGAAGGGTATAGGCAAAAACATGGTAAGTTTTACCTTTTATACAGCACTCTGGCTGCAGCACAGAATATGAATTGAAGTGGATCACTAATTAAAATCCAGGGACTGACCTGTCAGGAGCTGGTTTGTAGTGGCTTAGAAGAGAGATGATGATGGTAGCTTAGACTAAGTTGGTGTCTATAGTTTAATTCAGCAAGCATATATTATATTGTTATTGTGAACTAGATATTATTCTTGGTTCTATATTGGTGGGTAGCAAAGAGAAATGAAAACTGCCTGTGCTTTTAATAAATTATAGCTCTGAAGAGTAAGAAAAGTATGCAAATACTTATTGCACGTAGCCTACTAGGATAAATTATAAATTCTGTATGCCTACTCGGAAGAAGACTACTAGTGGAGCCCTAAGGAAGGAAAATTTCAATTAGCTTGATTGGTGAGGAAATTTAGTTATTACTGTATCCCCAATGTGCACAATACATCAACACCTCACACATAGTAGAGGCTTGGGAAATACAGGGAGAATGCTCTTGATCATGTCACTGAACACTTGTCTAATCATTTCCAAACACAGTAATTTCTGTAACTGCATCTCTCAACCCCAGCTCCTTTCCACACTTCTTGTTGCTACCAGTCAGCCTATGGCTTGCCACCAGCCCCTCCTGAGGCCATGATCAGACAGCCTGCTGGGACAACTGTGTCCCCCACTGAGCTAGCAGCTGGCTGGCCTCTATTGCTTGTTGCTTGTTGTCTGTTGGGCCCTTGGGGGCCCATCAATTTTCTTCCTATCTGTCAATCTGTGCCTGGCCTCACAGTGTGAAAAGAAGCCAAGAATAAGAAATAAATATTCCAAATAAAGTTGAAACACTTCACAGAAGTTATTCCAGGATCTCACAAATGTACCCTGTCTTGTGGCCAAGACTTACTCAATCCAGGTTGGATCTCTACAAGGGCTTCGGAGGCCCAGCCATTCCAAGAGTGCCTACACACACTAAAAGTTTAATGAATATTAGTTCAATCAAAAGATAAAAAGCAAGCTGTGGTGAAGTTTCAGTGAGGCCAGTTCACAGCTGTCATTGCACACAGTGAAGACTATTCAAGGATGTTTTCCTGCTGCTAGTGAGAGAGTCTGCCAAGCCTCAGTCTTTTCCTTGCCCTCCAAGCTGGAATCACTTCCACTTGTTGGATCAGTCTCACTCAGCATGAGCCACATTACAAACTTTACTCGCATTCAAGAGATGGAGCCTGGTGTTAGGCCATGAGCCGTATACTCTGGTTCTTTTGAGGGGTGGGGCAGGATATAGTACTAATTCAAACCAAGCGTTTGAGAGCTAGATCTTCTCATTTTCTCTTTTTGCACCTCCATATTCAGACTAGATGACATGGGCAAATTTCTTAAGTACCCTAAAACCCAATTTCTTCATGTATAGAAAGAAAATAGCAAAATCTTCTATCCAGGATAAAATCCTTAGTGTATGTCCTGACATAATATCAATGTTAGATACGTGGTAGTTATGGTGAAATCCCTGCGGTGACACTTCCGTAGTTTGCACATTTTGGACATAAGGGGATTGACAGTTTCCCCCAGAAGGCTCACTAGCATCATTTCAGTAACTTTACAGTAGTGAGGTCTTCACTTTTTGGGACCCCACTTACAGAGTTATTTTGGATTTACTGTATAATAATACAGAAAATTTGTTGAGTTATTACTCATGCAGAAACTTAATCATAAGTCAGTTTAGGAAAAGACAGAAAATGTCAACTCTGACATGCTTCCTCCCATCTTGGTTTTCCAAAGCAGGACCATTTTAAATGATACACATCAGCCTATTGCCTGCATTTTGCTCTTTCCACACAGAACACCCTCTGAAATAAACATGTTTTCAAATCTTGGATGGAGCTACAGCTCTTTAGCTGCCAAGTGGAATTGATGGAAAGGGATTTTAGAAATGACTGTACCTTGGAACAGAGGAAACTTTTCTCAGGAGAAGACTGTTTGCCTCCTCACGAGGCCAATAAAATTTTTTAAGATCCTGCGGCCAAATGGTCTCAGTATTATTTTACATTGGTCCAGGGTCCCAGAGCACAACCACTGTGTAGAATGGGTTTTGTTAATGATTGTAATGAATAATGTGAGACTTCTGGTTTTGAGCAAGATGGAGAAGACTCATTTCATTCTCTATCTCCTATTAAATACCTAGTCATAGTACAAGAGACAAGAAAAAGAAAACTGTGAAAGGAGGAATGAAGAGAGTGGATAGACTAACTAAGCACCTGAACATTTTAACAACATAGGATGAATGCCCTGTGTTTTCTTTTTGCCTTCCATATACCCTAGGCTTGCTTGAGAAGCCCCGACTTGGAAATGCCAACAGGCACAGCCAAAAAGTACCTTTAAAAGTCTGTTCTCTATCACCAAAGGACCAGAAAATAGCTGGTCCAGCAGGATATCAATATGTTTGACAATAGTCACCCTATTCCAGCCAAACCTCATGAAAAAAAACCACGCCTACTCCCATTCCCCTGTGCTGCTGGCAGAGGTTGAGCAGGGAGCCCGGACTTCCAGTTCCACCTGGGAGTAGCATGCGGCAAGGTAGCACACAGCTTTCAGAATCCCTTGCAGCCAGGATGGTGTCAGGAGACTGTAGGGGAAACCTGGACTCCCCTACCCGCACCTCAAGCTGTGTTTCTCCCTCTTCCAATTAAATAGAAGGGGAGGATTTTGGAGAGGAGGAAGCTGGAGAAAGGGTTTCTTTAAACCTTTATATGGGCAGATGCTTAGTAACCCTTACATGAAATTGATTAGAATTAACACTGTAAAAGGTTTGAGAAGAGTTTTAGTGTAGAACATTGCCCAAGCTATAGATTGGCCTCTGAGTAGCCTGCAAGTAAAGCAGACCCCAAAAGCACTCAAAGGTGTGAAAACTGAATTGTCACTGGAACCATAGCCCATAAAAGCAGACCAGAACCTCCATAATGAGTCTAAAGAGGGACTCTGCGAAAAGAAAACTAGGATCTATAACATGGTCTTATTACATGGTGCTCCAAATGTCCAGTTACCATTATTATTAGGGTGACCACTGAACTCTCTAATGGCCATCAATAAATTCTCAGTCTGCCCCCTCACCCTCCAGCTCTTGTCCATGAATTGTGATTTTGTCTGCCTTTTCCTCCCTAGAACTCAAAGTCATGATTCCAACTCAAGCATTAGTGATGTATATTGACTAATGCCTCCAGGAGAGAGAGGTGATTCTGCTCCACATGGCCTCTGCAATGAGTGGACTCTAGTGAATGGATCAGCTGATATAAATATGATATTACCCCGTTTGGGGAGACCTTTTGAACATAATGCCCAAAGGAGCCTGAGAGCTAAGTCAGTTTCCCTCATGCCACTCTTTGCCAATCTATTCTGGGCTGGAAGCCGTTACTCCTCAGTAATGCATCTCATTGAGATCTCATCATGGTTTCTACCAATATTCTCTTAAGGAATGTCATGGTTTCTAGCAGAAATGACAAATGTAACTCACCAAATCTTTTGGTTGTATCTGATTATGCCATGATTATAAATTCAGCTTCTTAGGACCCATATCTTTCCTACTAACTACAATTATGAAATATTCATTTTAATAAAATTCTTCCTCGAGAGTAAATGTAAAACTGTATGTGGCTAATGATCCATTGAGGAGATTACAATATGGAATAATGAAATAATAATAATGATGTAAATAGAAAAGACATAACAGTTTGCTCAATTAAAAAGCCTGTCTCAGGAATACTGTACAAATTAAATATCAAATTACCTAGCAGGTTGCCTGGTACACTGGGTAATAATATATATTTACTAAAATTAAAACCACAAATTATGTTTTGAATGATTTGTTCACAATAATATATAGTCTTAAGGCTACTTTAGTTAGGATGGTCAAAATAAATCTAGAAGTGAACTATAATCCTAAGATAAAAATTATTGTTTTAGTTTGAAATAGTTTAAATATCAAAGAGCATACACATCAGACACCTAGAGATTGTAGATTCTGCAATCTCTGAGAAATGTTCACTTAAATCTTTTCTCCATATGATTTCATGTAGATTAGCATATAAGTAACAAATGCTTACCTAATGAGGAAATTGAAAGGCTTTGCTCAAGTGATATTATCATAAACCACTAAGAACACAATGCACATTTTCTTTTTTTTTTTTTTACCTACATCTTTTTTTTTAATTTTTTAATTTTTTTATTTTTATTTATTTTTTTTTTGAAAGAAAGAAAAAGAGAGGAAAGAAAGTGAGAGTGAAAGAAAGAAAGAAAAAGAATGTATGAGAGAAAGAAAGAGGAAGAAAAAGAGGGAGAACAGGATTCTTGTTCTACTGCCCAGGCTAGAATGCAGTCTAAAAATGGGTATTAAAAACCTCTATTATGCCAATAATTGTGTTTAACAATGGAGACAGGAAGGAATAAG